>BLSH010153386.1:211118-222480 GCA_018402905.1 Glandirana rugosa
AATCCAGTGTTCGTGTAACTCCATACTTCTATAGTCATGTTTCTCGATTGGCCACCGAGGAGGAGGGAGGAGATGGAAGCCGCTATGATGCCCACAGAGGAGAGCGGGGGAAGCCACCCATGATGCCCGCCGCCTGTCCCCCGGGTGAAGAGTGCTGCCTGCCATAGATGGGGTAAGTGCCCTGGATGATCCAACCCACCAGACAGGGAGAATCGGGGGGGGGGGGGTGTTGGTGGGGGTTATCTGACTAAGGGGAGGGGGATGGCTGTGGGTGCACTGTAGTGCCAACAACATCTCCCTCTCTGCAAGAGGCTGTCTCACCTGGCACATGTACACACATATGACAGGCTGCTAGAGAGACCTTCATTACTCTTGGTAACCATTGTATTTCCACACTGTATTAACTCTTTGTACTGATATCTTCATACCTCAATGTGCTTGTGACCTAACTGTAGACTATGTGTGCCGGTTAATTTAATTGCACCCCTTTAGTATCTTCAGACCAGGCAAAGGCAAAGTTTCAAAAGCTTTGCTAGTATAATGATTAGAATCACAAGATAACAGTTCAACATAAAGTGTGGTCTTTTCCTAACATCCTTAATCCCTGACTACAGGCTTGTGGCTGCCCCAACATACCTGTTTAGGAGAGAGCCCATACTTGGAAGAGTCTGTGGTTGATATCTTCAAGGAGGACTGAAAGTCCCAGCAATCCTCCTACATGTGGACGGCTCTAGGACACTGGTGTCTGGCAGAAATGGGGACTCCCAGAGAGGCAGAGAGCCCTGACAGAAGCAGAAGCTGGAGGTCACATCTTGCTGGCTGGCTGTGTCTTCTCTCCCCTTGTAGCAGAGTGTTGTGGGACTGCGTGGCTCAACAGTCCCATACCAAGTGGTTGCTTGGCTGAATGGATTATATTCTCAGCTCACAGCCTTACCCTTTCCCACGTGGCTGGAATTAACTCTGGCAGAGCCTCCTTCCTGAATTTATGAGCACAGGAAGGGGGGCAGAGCCTGGCAAAAAGCCCGCCAAGAAGGACCCAAGAAACAAGTTAATTATTTCCCTCCCAGCTGGGGCAGCATTAACTACTACATGCCTACAAGAATCCAATGGTTTAGGATTCCTTTCAAAAGCCTAGGAATCACATTATAGAAAAGAAATGACATTGTCTGAATGCTGGAGCATAACGAATGAGCCTCAATTCAGGGGTGAGAGACAAGAACCTGAGAAGTGGCCTAATAGCTCTAGGGCCTGGGACTGTGACCAACAGGCTAATATTCGTTGAGACGTGACAAAGGTGACTTTTCTGCCCCAGGATAAGGTGAAACAAGTGAACCATAGGTTTGCAGAGGGGTAACGTAGATCAGGAGACTAAAGGGATCATAGGGATAGTAGTAGGAGGAGTTTAGAGAGGAAATAGATGGGGAAGAACGATAATATGAAGGAGAGAGGAACAAATAGGGAAAAGAGGGGGGCGATATGGAGGGAGGAAACAGGGTCTTCAACACAGTTCCTAAGTAGCTCTGTGGGCTTCTATAATTCCGTGAGTGCAGCTTGGTCCATAAGTTTGTAGGTAACCCATGGGGAACCAAATCTTGATTTTTCATGGGTGTCTGTATAGTTTCTTGTTGATCATGTTATGATTTCCATGCTGAAGCCTGACTGCAACCAAAGAAATGGTGTGACTATTCCTATAGGGTCATAGAGCTGTCTGACAATCCCTTAAAGTGGTAGTAAACCCTCCTATCATTTTCAGCCAAGGAAGCTGCCATCTTGGACTCTGTTTAATCTACAACTGCCATGATGCTGCAAATGTGATCAGCTATGACACCAGCCATTGGATGGTTTGACAGTTTTGTTTAGAGCACAACCAATGGGAGTGTTACATTTCCGGCACATGCCGGAAATGTGACTGGTTTTTAACCTGTTAAATGCATGGGTTTACTACCGCTTTAACTTCCAGTATTTATCATGAGGCTATCCATAAACTGAATTTGTTAAATTGGAATCCCTTTGCTCAGTTTTTGTTATTTTTAGATATCCTACACCTCTAAACCCTCTTTTCCTTTGTAAAGTTCAGCAATAACAGGTAAAAAGACTGGCTGACTTGGTTTTTTTTTTTTTTTTACAGTGCATTAGGAAAGTATTCACAGTGCTTCACTTTTTGCACATTTTGTAGCCTAATTCCAAAGTGGGTTAAATTCATTATTTTCCTCAAAATTTTACAAACAATACCCCATAATGACAACGTGAAAGAAGTTTGATTTAAATCTTTGCAAGTTTATTAAAAGTAAAAAACAAAACAAAAAAAAAAAAACCCATGTACATAAGTAGTCACGACCTTTGCTCAATACTTTGTTGAAGCACCTTTGGCACCAATTACAGCCTCAAGTCTTTTTGAATATGATGCTACAAGCTTGACACACCTATTTTTGGGCAGTTTCTCCCATTCTTCTTTGCATGACCTTTCAAGCTCCATCAGGTTGGATGAGGAGCATCGGTGCACAGCCATTTTCAGATCTCTATAGAGATTTTCAATCGGGTTCAAGTCTAGACTCTGGCTGGACCATTCAAGGACATTTCACAGAGTTTTCCTGTAACTACTCCTTTGTTATTGTGGCTGTGTGTTTAGGGTTGCTGTCCTGTTGGAAGATGAACCTTCGCTCCAGTATGGGGTCCAGAGTGCTCTAGAGCAGGCTTTCATCAAGGATGTCTCTGTACATCACTGCATTCACCTTTCCATTGATCCTGACTAGTCTCCCAGTTCCTGCCACTGAAAAACATCCCTACAGCATGATGCTGCCACCACCATGCTTCACTGTAGGGATGGTATTGGCCAGGGGATGAGCGGTGCCTGGTTTCCTCCAGACATGACGCTTGCCATTGAGGCCAAAGAATTCAATCTTTGTTTCATCAGACCAGAGAATGTTGTTTCTCGTGGTCTGAGAGTCCTTCAGGTGCCTTTTCGCAAACTCCAGGGGGACTGTCATGTGCCTTTTACTGAGGAGGGGCTTCCATCTGGCCACTCTACCATACAGGCCTGATTAGTGGAGTGCTGCAGAGATGGTTGTTCTTCTGGAACATTCTCCTCTCTCCACAGAAAAATGCTGGAGCTCTGTCAGAATGACCATCGGGTTCTTGGCCACCTCCCTGACTAAGGCCCTTCCGATCCCCCAGTTTTAGGTGGCCCGCTGTTGGGAAAATAGTATATTTCATATTCTTTATTAAGGTTGGCCTCACAAATATCTATTATAGCCTCTAATATCCTGGTTATTCTGGTTACCTTGCATGACTCAACTTATTGGCATTTAACTGCCTTATATGGACAAGCTAGCCCCCTCAGGAATGTGAAGATCATGTCCTTGCTTACCAGGGTGTTGGCAGGAATGGTCTGTATCTGTCATTACTTTGTAATAAATTTTATATTTTTAAGTATTTGTGTGATCTCTCTTTGCACATATCGAACACAACCCAAAAAATGTGACAATAGATTACCGGCTCTAGGAAGAGTTCTGGTGGTCCCAAACATCTTCCATTTATGGATAATGGAGGCCAGTGTGCTCATTGGAACCTGCTGCAGAAATTTTACTGCACTCTTCCCCAGATCTGTGCCTTGATACAATCCTGCTTCGGAGGTCTACAGACAATTCCTTGAACTTCATGGCTTGGTTTGGGCTCCTGATATAGACAGGTGTGTGCCTTTTCAAATCATGTCCAATCAACTAATTTGCCAAAGGTGGACTCCATTCAAGTTGTAGAAACATCTCAAGGATAATCATTGGAAACAGGATGCACCTGAGCTCAATTTTGAGCGTCATGGCAAAGGCTGTGACTATTTATGCACATTGGCTTTTTTTCATGTAGAATTTGTAGAATTTTGAGGAAAATAATGCATTTAATCTATTATGGAATAAGGCTGTAACATAACAAAATGTGGAAAAAGTGAATTCTTTCCAGATGCACTGTATTTCTGTATTTACTGTATCTCTTTAAAAGCTCAAGGGCTTATCTTTATAGTTGCCTGGGATTGATCTTCAAAGGTGTTTAATTTCCAAATAAACCCTTTTCTATTTCAAATCATTGTATCTCTTTGATGGGTGTCAACTTATTATACTTGTTTGGACCTTGGGAATGAATGGTAGAGAACTGTCATTCACTCAGATATGCCCCATACAACATGGACATTAGAATTCCAAGGCTTTAGATAACTATGTAGACATGATTACCACATATTTTAAAGAATTAGGCTATTGTAAAGCCTTTTTCCATTCAAGAAAAAAGGGAAAAAAAGAAAATATTTAAGGCAGTTTCTTTTTTCCTTTAAGAAAAGATAAGAAAAAAAAGGAATTCTTTAATGCATATTTTCCACCAGCATATAGTGGGTGTTGATGTAATTGAATTAGAGCTAATAAAATAGCATTATTTCTATGTTCTGGCACCATGAGCAAATTCAACCCCCACTTGGTCAGGTCCTTTTGTTATGAAAAGGGTCCGAAGCTTAATTATATTGTAGATCAAAGCTACATACAAGACAATTACACGTCTAGACCCAGCATGTTATTTATCACCCAATAATATAATTGTGCGGTTGTTTTTCACCCGGAATAATGCAAGGTGCCTTGTCTTTTTATCTACGGCTTCTGCAGGAAATTGCAAATACCTTTCTACAAAATATATGAGTCACATGCGGTTTGAATCATAATGGTAGCGTGGAGCTCTGGATGCAGTTACATGAAGCAGATATAGCAAGGATATAATTAACACCAGAGACTGAATTAAGACCCGATAGAGGTTTTAGGTGGTGGTCCAAACATCTACTGAAAGATTTTCCAGCCATGATATTCTCATGTAAATATGCTTGTATTCCACAGGAATGAGCACTACCAGTGGCAGCTGGTGCTCCATTTTTTTTGGGGGGGGGGGCAAACAAACCACCCACCAACCCCGGTCAGTCAGTCGGTTGGATCACCCGCACCCAATCCCCCACATAGTTTTGGCACCCTTCTGCTTGGAAGGTTCTTTCTTCCTTCTACTTCTGCTTGTCTGCCCCTCATGGCGTCTGCTGTGGAAGGGCGACAGCGCCATGTTGGGAGTCCACGGCTGCTCCATCATTACTTTTGGATTGGGTCATTGCCGTTATATATCTGGGCAGGAGACCTGTCGGTAGATGCGGCGGGCTCCGAGGAGTATGTCGGCGGCCTATCCAGGGCAGGACGGCCGCCCTCCAAGCTGACCTGGCAGCCAGCTTGGCTCGGGGTGTGGAGAAAACGGGGCACAGGAGAGGCGAGGCAGTGAGCAGGGGAGAGGATCAATGTATGGATCGTCCACAGGAGCTCAGAATAATCAGTCTTCTCACATGCCATGCTCGGATCTGCCCCCTCTCTGCGGCCAATACAATAGCTTCTCCTCTCAGCCAATCGGGTCTCAGGACCCGCTTCCTGATTGGCCGGTAGAAGAATAAGGTAGACGATAGCGAATATTAATTTACTATTGTCACATAAGATTGTAAGCTCTAACGAGCAGGGCCCTCTGATTCCTCTTGTACCAAATTGTGATGTAACTGTACTGCCTGCCTTCATTTTTGTAAAGCGCTGCGCAAACTGCTGGCGCTATATAAATCCTGTATAATATAATAATAACTGGGTATGCACAGGGCCCAGTGCTCTGCGCCCCAAGCCCACCCTTTTTTTAAGACAATTAGAGTCTCTGGCTCTAATCATGTGCTTCTAAAAAAAAACCCATTGGATGTAGATTAGGGGCCGGGCCCCTTATGGCCCCCATATGGACGGGCCACCACTGACCACTATAAAAGGGTGTGAGTGATGGCACAGGAACAGGGATGAGGTTAGATACAATATAAGCAAAAGAAGTCAATTTGAAGTGCGGTCTTTCAACTATGCAATATACAGTGGGGAAAATAATTATTTGAAATAATTATTTGAACCCCTGAAAATTTTGCAAGTTTGCCCACTTACAAAGAAATGAAGGGTCTGTGATTTTTTATCATAGGTGTATTTTAAATGATAGAGACAGAATATCAACCAAAAATCCTGAAAAAACACATGGTACAAAATGCAGTTCAGTGAGTAAAATAAGTATATGACCCCCAACAACCAACAATAATTCTGCCTCCCACAGATTGGCTACAGTATGTGCTCATGTGGTACACAGATTAGTCCTGTCAATTTAACCACTTCAGCCCTGGAAGGATTTACCCCCTTCCTGACCAGAGCACTTTTTGCGATACGGCATTGCGCCTCTTTAACTGGCAATTGTGTGGTCATGCAACGTTGCATCCAAGCGAAATTGACGTCTTTTTTTCCCCCCATAAATATAGCTTTCTTTGGGTGGCATTTGGCATTTGATCACTTCTGCGGCTTTTATTTTTTGCGCTAAAAACAAAGCAACAATTTTGAAAAATAAATATTTTACTTTTTGCTATAATACATACCAAATATATATATATATATATATATAAACTAATTTATTCCTCAGTTTAGGCCAATATATATATTCTTCCTCATATTTGTGGTAAAAAAATCACAATAGGCGTATATTGATTGGGTTGTGCAAAAGTTATCGTGTTTACAAACTATGGGAATAGATTTATGGAATTTTTATTATTATTATTATTTTTTTTACTAGTAATGGTGGTGATCTCTACCCCTTTGTATTATGGGGGGGTTTAGGTCTCCAGGTGGAGGGTGATGGGTATAATGGAGTAGAGGTCCCCGGGTTCAGGGTGATTTGTATAATGGGGGGTAAAGGTCTCTAGGTGGAGGGTGATGGGTATAATGGGGGGTAGAGTATTTTAGCGGGACTGCGATATTGCGGTGGACAGATCGGACACTTTTGACACTTTTTTGTGACCGCTTACATTTATACAGAGATCAGAGCTAAACATAGCCACTGATTACTGTATAAATGTCATTGGCAGGGAAGGGGTTAACACTAGGTGGCGATAAAGGGGTTAAATGTTCCTTAGGGAGGTGTTTCTAACTGTGGGGGGAGTGTAGTGACTGGAGAAGGAGAGAGATCGCTGTTCCGGATTACTTGGAACAGCAGATCCCTCTCCACCTCCCTGTCAGATAGGAGATCTGTTTGTTTACCTCAACAGATCACCCGTTCTGACTTTTTTGAGGAGCGATCGCTGGTGGCCGGCAACCCTTACAGTCTCTTAAAGCGCTGCCGTACATCTACAGTGATTTGAGCAATAGAGCCGACCTGCCGTCATCAAACTGGTTGGCAAGTGGTTAAGAAGGTGCTCCTAATGGCAACTCGTTATGTGTATAAAAGACTCCTGTCCATAGAATCTCTTGCTTCCATTCAAATCTCACCATCAAAGGCAAGACCAAAGAGCTGTCAAAGGACATCAGGGGGAAGATTGTAGACCTGCACAAGGCTGGAATGGGCTACAAGACCATCAGCAAGAAGCTTGGTGAGAAGGAGAAAACTGTTGGAGCGATTATTCGCAAATGGAAGAAATACAAAATAACCATCAATCGCCCTCGGTCTGGAGCTCCGTGCAAGATTTTGCCTCATGGGGTGAGGATGATCATGAGAAAAGTGAGGGGTCAGCCCAGAACTACACAGGAGGAGCTTGTGAATGATCTCAAGGCAGTTGGGACCGCAGTCACCAAACAAACCATGGGTAACACCATGGACTGAAATCCTGCAGCACAGATAAGGTCCCCCTCCTCATGAAGGCACATGTACAGGCCCGTCTGAAGTTTGTCAATGAACATCTAAATGATTCAGAGTAGGATTGGGAGAACGTACTGTGGTCAGGTGAGACCAAAATTGAGCTCTTTGGCATTAACTCAGCTCGCTGTGTTTGGAGAAAGAAAAATGCTGACTATGACCCTAAGAACACCATCCCTACAGTCAAGCACGGAGGTGGAAATATTATGATTTGGGCCTGTTTCTCTGCTAAAGGTACAGGCCGACTTTGCTGCAATGAGGGGCAAATAAACTGGGCCATGTATTGTAAAATATTGGATGAGAACCTTCTTCCCTCAGCCAGAACACTGAAGAGGGGTCATGGTTGGATCTTTCAGCATGACAATGACCTAAAACATACCGCCGAGGCAACAGGGGAGTGGCTCAAGAAGAAGCACATTAGGACCATGGAGTGGCCTAGTCACTCTCCAGACCTTAATACTACAGAAAATGTATAGAGGGAGCTGAAACTTTGAGTTGTCAAGCTACAGCCAAGAAACCTTAAGGATTTAGACAAGATCTGTAAGAGTGGACCAAAATCCCTTCTGAGATGTGTGCAAACCTGGTCAACAACTACAAGAAACTTCTTACCTCTGAAAGAAGTACTAAGTCATGTTTTGCTTGGGGATCAAATACTTATTTTACTCACTGAACTGCAACTCAAATTATAACATTTGTATCATGTGTTTTTCTGAATTTTTGGTTGATATTCTGTCTCTATTATTTAAAATACACCCATGATGCGTGACCGGACGCTAATGTGAGCAGGCATGAGTAGCTCGGCTCACCTGGGCTCCATGATCCTGAAGGACTGATTGAATGTCCTTTGAAGCCGGCCGGGGAGGCGCTGGGTGAAGCGGTGGATGCTGGGTACAGCAGGAAATCTCATGGTTCACAGAGGAGAGGAGGGCAAAGCCAGAACATTGGGTTCCCTGCTGAATCCGAAGGGATGGTGCAGAGCGGAGTGTAGCCCCGGACACTGGGTGGGGAGGAGGTAAGGTGGAGCTCCTTTTGAGGCGGCCACAGCGGATGGGCAAGAGCTGCACGGCAGCAGCCCCTCCGGAGCGGGGAAAGGCTGATCGGTGCACTGTTCGGCGGTGCTGCAGTGGGGAGAGGCTAGAGGATGCTGGTGGAAGCCATACTTGCCCCCCCAGGTGGGAATACCTACAGGGGAGCCTACCCCGCTCAGAAGGCAGCAACACTTGGTACCTGACTCCTGCTGGCTCCCTCCCTCCCCCTCCTAGGACTTGTTTGGATGCACCCTTGTTGATCTTGGCTGGATGGTTGAACGGAATAGGGATAGACCTGTGGCTCAGAGTTCCTGAGCAAGACTCCTCGGTGGCTTTGATGAGAGTTCCTCACAGGGCATTGTCTCATACTACAAGGGTGGATCCTTGTAAAGAACTAGAGCCTGTTTTCTTCCCTCAATCCCACAACCCTGCCAGCTACATATGGTAAGACTGTTCAAATTCTCTCTCTTTTGCTGCTGTTTGGTTATTTGAAGGTTGATTGAGGCCTCCCTTTGATGTTTGGCTTAAACTTTTTCTTTTTGCTTGCTCATTTACGAAGATAAAAAGAGCTACACTTTGGAGGGCCTCCCCTTTTTTTCTCCCTCATTGCTTAAACTCTAAATAAAACTGTAATTGTCCATACTGCTCCCTTTTTTTTTCGAAAGTGTGATATTCCCCCTACAACTGGAGACGCGGGCAGGAAACATGACAAAAAAAGGGGGATACATCAGTGGTGCAGAAGGCTTCCAGCCCACAAATACAAAAGACGGCGAAAAGTAAAACTAAAGAAACGGCTGCTAAATTGGAAAATTCTCATATAATCCCTCTCAAAGCTCAGGGAAGCTGCAGCAGCCTAAGACATCTCTCTCGCCCTCAACTACCCTTAAGGGGTCAGGCCCACAGAAAAAACCCTCCAAAGCAGCATTGTCAACTCCGTTACCAACAATGGCAGGTTCACAGGACCCCACAACTTCAGGGGCTTTGGCAGTGTAAGAGTCCTCCTTGGGGGAGGTACTGTGATGTAATGACTATAAACAGGCCTTGTTAAAAAAATATGAGGCAGGAAATGACAATGGTCAGGCATGACCTAAAAAAAGTGGGTGAACGCACCACAGAGTTGGAGGGTAGAGTGGGGGCCACTGAAGACAAAATATTTCCTATGAAAAAGGAACTGGAATCTTTGAAAGAGATAGTTTATAAACAAAACGACAGATTGGAAAATTTAGAGAACCGGCTTAGAAGAAACAATATCCGGGTAATTGGACTACCAGAGAAAAGCGAAGGAAACAATATGAGAGACTTCTTGGAAAAATGGCTTCAGGAGATCATCGGGAAGGAGGAACTTTCCCCTCTATTTGCAATAGAAAGAGAGCACAGGATTCTGCAAAGAGCATCAGGGGCGGGAGGGATGCCACGATCAATAATTATGAAACTTCTTTTCTTTAACCACTTCCTTACTGGGCACTTAAACCCCCCTCTTGCCCAGACCAATTTTTGGCTTTCAGCGCTGTCGCATTTTGAATGACAATTGTGCGGTCGTGCGACGTTGTACCCAAATAAAATTTGCGTCCTTTTTTTTCCCACAAATAGAGCTTTCTTTTGGTGGTATTTGATCACCTCTGCGTCATTTCTGATCGCCGCTATAAACAAAAAATGAGCGACAATTTTGCAAAAAAGAACAATATTTTTTACTTTTTGCTAAAGTACAAATCCATTAAAAAAAATTATTCATCAGTTTTGGCCGATATATATTCTTCTACATATTTTTGGTAAAAAAAAATCGCAATTGGCGTATATTGATTGGTTTGCGCAAAAGTTATCGCGTCTACAAACTGGGAATTGATTTATGGCGTTTTTATTATTTATTTTATTTTTTTACTAGTAATGGCGGCGATCTGCGATTTTTATCGGGACTGCGATATTGCAGCAGAAATGTCTGACATTTTTTACACATTTTTGGGACCAATGACATTTATACGGCGATCAGAAATTTAAATGTCCACTGATTACTGTATAAATGTCATTGGCAGTGAAGGGGTTAACACTAAGGGGCAGTGAAGGGGTTAACAAATGTTCCCTGGCTGTGTTCTAACTATGGGGGGGCAGGGCTGGCCGGGACATAACAGATCTCACTGATCCCAGTGACAGGGATCAATAGATCTGCTTGTCCCCTGTCACAGAACGGCGGTTCCCCGTTCTGAGGCTCCTAACAGTGATCGGCGGGTCTCCCTCCGGGCATTTCAGGTCCGCGCTGGAGCCGTACTTCGGCAATAGCGCGGACCTGGAGAGGTTAAGGCACCTGTAGCTGAGATAGTGCATTGTTTTATGTCCACTGATGAAGAACACAGCCTGTAATTCCTTCTAACTTTCCAAAGTGTCATAGAAGATTAAAATGGACCCCCCCTTATAGAAAACTGCCACAATTAGGCCTATTTCACATGGGCAGCAGTTTCTACCACTATCTGAAAAGCAATGTGTGGTGGATCACCTATGAGAGGGCAGCTGACAGGGGGCTGGGAGGCGACGTGCCACCTTCTTACTGCCCCTTTTAACCCTGAAAAATTATCACCACTGCACCACAACCACGTGCCTTGCACACAGTTTCATTGTGGTTACAATGCCACCCCACTCACGTT
>BLSH010153386.1:222490-236435 GCA_018402905.1 Glandirana rugosa
CAAAAGGGAAGATGGGGAAGGGAGGATGGAATGGGGGGGAAAGGGGGGGTGGGTGTGGATACATTCCCGTAATTAACACTGGGATAATCACGTAGGTATCTAAAAAGGCGCAGCCTGGCTGGAAAAAAATGAGGGGTCTCTGTAATTCCGTAAAAGAATAGGATAATATATATATATTTATATTATTAAGGATATAGAGACACAAGGGTAATTGGGGTCCCTTTTTTTTTTTTTTGGAGCACCAGGAAGAGAGCTACGGCTTACAGTGCAAGTTAGAGAGTTATTAGTGCTGGTAGCACAGTCACGAAGTATCGGATTAGGGAAAAATCTATGGATGCACTAATAGGGTCACAATTAATGCCCTTACATAGGTGTGGGTGGGGGGGAAAGGGGGGGTAAGGTAGGAGGGAAGGGGTAGAAGGGAAAACACTTACAATCACTTTTTTATAGGAAAGGTATAGAGCAAACTAAAGTGGAATATATATTAAATACAAATTTGAAAAGAGATAAAGTATTGGAGCAAAGACAGACACTTTTTGCACATATAGGATGGGTTAGAAATGTTTTTCTTTTTTTATTTTTTATTTTTTATTCTTTTTCTCTTATTTTTTTTTTGGTTGTTAATTACAATGCACAGAGGAACAACTATTTATTCATGGAACATAATTTCGGCGACTCATCGAAAAAAAACAGCGTTATTTAAAACTGCCTCAACCTTGGGGGTATCTATTCTTTGTTTACAGGAAACACATTTAACAAGGGAAGCGGTGATACGATTAAAACATAGAGCGTTTCCTCAACAATACCACGCTGTTCACACAACATACTCAAGGGGAACAAGCATATTAATCCATAGATCAATAGAATTTTCTTGTAGGCAAAAGGAAATAGACAGTGAGGGACGTTACATTCTTTTGTATGGGGTGTTGGTTAAAACGCTGTGTATAATGATGAATGTATATGTCCCTCCCCCCCTTTAACAATAACATAATGAAGCACTTGTTTGATTTCATGATTGATAAACCAGGGGTACCAGTCCTGATAGTGGGAGATTTTAACACAGTGCTCAAATGGATAGATTTCCCATAGGAGAGAGATCTACACAGAATCCACATACATTATTGCATGGGTTACTTAAGGAAATAGGATTAAAAGATATTTGGCGAGAACGCTGCCCATTGAACAAGATATATTCCTGTCGCTCCAGCACATATATGTCACTCTCGAGAATAGATATGGCGATTGGGAATGACGGGTTTGCTGGGTTGGTAACAGATATAAAATACGAGGCCCTGGGTTTGTCGGATCACTCCCTGCTACTCCTAACTTTAAAGCTGGGGCTGCGGAAAGATGGGAGCGAATGGAGAGTGAATCCTATGTGGCTGCAGCTGATTTCTCCAAAAAAAACATGATAGATTTACTACAGGAATTTTTGAAATACAATAGACCGACAGCGGCGCGGGGGGTGGTCTGGGACACTCTTAAAGCCTACTTGAGAGGCATGATAATCCGGAAAATATCTAAAAAAAAAATCCACCAAAGATTGGGAGATTAATGCGATGAGAAAAGTATCTGAAATAGAGAAGGAATATGTAGAAGATCCATCAGCAGATAATCTAACCTAGTGGATTGAGGCGCAAAAATATATCAAACCTTAACTTTAAAAAAAAGCTGAAGAAAAAAGGTTCTTCTTGAAACAGAGTTACTATGAAGAGGGAAAAAACACTGGACACCTGCTGGCCCTCATGGCAAGATCTCAGAATGCTAACACATTGGCTGAGATGGCTGTTGAGGATGGTGCTGGGGAGGTCACCAGGTGTCCAGGAGAAATGGTGAAGGTTTTTGGGGAGTACTACTCTGAGTTGTATAGATCAAAGACAGATAGAGGGGATAGAGAAATGGTAGAATTTCTCAAGGATATAGCTACCCCACATATATTAGACAAAGACAGGGAAATGTTAGAATTACCAATCACTATAGAAGACTTACAGGAAGTGGTACGAGACTCCGTGAAACATAAGGCGCCAGGCCCAGATGGGTTACCGAATGAAGTTTATGAGGAATATGGGGAAGTATTGCTCCCTGAACTGTTACAGGTAGTGAACGAAGCACTAGAAAGAGGCAGGCTACCAACATCAATGACAGAAGCCACAATTGTAGTGATGCCAAAAGAGGGGAAAGACCCACTATCACCTAGATATTATAGACCAATTTCACTGCTCTGTGCAGATATCAAGCTACTAGCCAAAGTTTTTGCTGGCAGACTGAGCAAAATAATCCATACATTGATCCATCCGGACCAATGTGGTTTTATTCCCGGTAGAGCAACATCATTAAATATAAGAAGACTACTATTAAACTTACAAATACCAGCAGAGGGAACGAGAACAGGAGCAGTACTATCTCTCGATGCTGTCAAAGCATTTGAGAGCATCAAATGGAAATACCTATGGAGGATATTGGGGACCTTTGGTATTGGTTCAACCTATGTAAGATGGGTGAAATTACTGTATACAGAACCAAGGGCGAGGGTGAAGATCAGGGGGGAAGTTTCAGAGTATTTCCTGCTGGGGCACCAGACAGGGGTGCTCATTGTCCCCCCTGCTATTTGCCCTGGCTATGGAGCCCCTGGCCATTGCCATAAGAGCAGCAGAAGATGTAAAGGGCTTCAAGCGAGGGATGCAGGTAGAAAAGATCTCATTATATGTAGATGACATTCTCTTGTATTTAGGTGACACAAACTATTCGTTAGCAGCAGGGATAGAGATTATACAAAAATTTGGAACATTTTCGGGGCTCTTCATCAATTGGGAGAAATCCGCCCTTCTCCCGCTTGGTGAGGTGAGCAGCGAGCTGCCAGATAATATTAGACAGCTTCAGACAGTAGAGTGCTTTAAGTACCTGGGGGTGAAAATAACTGTGGACCCTAATTTACTGTATATATTCAAAATAATTTGGAACCATTGATAAATATATTTAAGAGCGAATGTAAGATCTGGAAGCGTCTGCCTTTGTCGATAGTGGGTCGGTTTAAGAGAGTAGAAGGTCTTCAGAGAACTTATATGGAAAAAGAGGCAGCCCAGAATACGACTAAGATCACTTCCTAAAGATAAAGGCGGATTGGCGGTACCACATCCCTGGAGTTATTTTTTAGCAGCCCAGTTACAACATATGGGGGGTGGGAAACGGGAAATGATACAACTTGCTATAGTTCCCGAGCACTCTTATTATTCCATACGCCTCACACAACCCTAACTGAGGCACTGGAGGCAGACTCATTGGGGAGAGAAAGTCAATGTCCCTTTGAAAATTGGTGGGGAAGGTGTGGAACACTGTGAAAGCATTATTTAAATACACTGGATTTACAGAATATGACCCAATCTGGGATAATAAAAACGTATACGAGGTTAAGGGATTAGTAAACTTCAATAAATGGAAGCAGAAAGGGGTAGTGAGGCTGGCACAGATCTATACAGCAGAGGAATTGAAGCTATTTCAGTAGATAAAGCAGGAGTTTTGGCTCTCGAATAAAAATTTCTATCAGTACTTACAGTTGAGACACGCATTGACAGCCCAGTTTAAAGAAAAGAGTCTGAAGTGGAATAAAATTCCTCTATTGAGTAAGTTAGTGGACTCCGCTTCCTCAAAGGGGTTAACTTCTAAGTTGTATAAGAATATACCCTTGGAGATACTAGAGGAGGCTTTCCATCTTCCTAGTAGGGAAAGATGGGAAGAAGACCTGGGAGAGCTCATGGATACTCAGTGGAGGAATATATTGTCATCGGTGGACCCGTTGCCTCTCTCAGCAGCGCAGAAGACCATCCAACTTTATACCATACATAGAGCATACTATACTCCAAAAAGGTTATTTCAATTTGGAAGAAGACAGGACGCATCTTGTCCTAGATGCAAGGCTTCGACTGGGGACTTAATGCATATGTTTTGGAGATGCCCCAAGTTATATAGATACTGGGAAGGGGTAATAAGGGTAATTAACTGAACATTCCAGGTAACGTTGCAGAAGGACCCAGTGCTATGTATATTGGGATATGTAGAACAAAACATGGGAACAATGCCAACACGTATAGCAGCCATAGGATGTCTATATTTAGCGAGAAAGGAGATTGCTAGGAAGTGGATAAAACCTAGACCACCTACTGTAAAAGAATGGATTCAAATGGTTAACCATACAATAATAAGGGAGAACATAGCTTATACAAAGAGGGGGGACAAGGCCAAGTTTGAAAGGATGTGGAAAAGATGGTTGGACTCTCCAGGACTGGTACCCGAATATATAGAGATATAAGAAACTAAAGGAAATTCTGTAATTGCCTTGTACTTTTCCTGATGATGGTGCATAGGGAACTAAAAAGGGGGGGGGGGGAGGAAGGGAGAGGGATATTTAGATTCATGTAATTTCGGAAATGAAATGTCAGACTTACATGTTATTAATGTATATTTTTGTAAAAGAGAAAAATAAATAAAAATGAAGTGATTTAAAAAAAAATACACCCCTGATAAAAATTATAGACCCTCCATTTCTTTGTAAGTGGGCAAACTTACAAAATCTGCAGGGGATCAAATAATTATTAATAATAATAATACATAATTAAATAATCAAATTAAATAATATTTATAATAGGTATTTATAATATTTATATTTATAATAATTAAATAAATTAAATAATCAAATAATTAAAATAAATAAATAAATATATATATATATATATATATATTTTCCCCACTGTATATGTAACCCTTTACAATGTTTATAGTATATAGAGAAAGAAAACCTTCCTGCTTGTACGAAGCTCCTTGTATGTGTTGGGTTCTTATAAGCTAAGAAAGTGATAGAAATCTCGGATCCCTCCAACTCTATCTTACTGGCTCAGCCTCATTAACCAGACAATTTCTATGTATAAATTTACATATAAGGCTAAAGGATGCCCAAAGAAGTTTGAAAAAAAATTCTGGTCCCCCGGCTAGATTCACAAACTACAATGCCACCATAATGATGCTCTATCTACACAACTCACAATTATATCCTAATATTGTCCGCAAGGCCAATTTCCTATTTCCTGTCCATGACTGTTGGCTTTATTTGATAGCAGAATTCATATCTCTTCAGGCATGTACTTAGTGATGTCTTTCTTTTTTCCATATATACTGTAGTGCTATAATGTAGGCTTGTGCAATTTGTTTCGTTCCGAATTTCGTTTATACCGAATATTGCAAAACTTGGCAATTCGGACAAATTCCAAATTTTGAATTTCCGAATTTTCATTTTTCCGAATCGCGGTAATTCGGCAATTGCGGTAATTGCGTTAATTTGGAAATTTGCAGTAATTCGGCAATTGGAGTAATTCGGCAATTGCGGTAATTTGGAAAATCGTGGTGATTCTGCAATTGCGGTAATTGTGGAAATTCGGATATTCGCGGAAATTCGGCAATTGCGGTACTTGCAGTAATTTGGAAATTCGGCAATCGGAACATCTAAATCCAAAATTCGGAATTTCGGAAATCCGAAAATGAGAAAATAACAAAGAACATTTGAAATAATAAAGAACTTATAAATAACTATTAAATTATAGGTATTGGAATTTCCTTGAAAATATGGCTGTTAGTGATAAATTTCATATTTAAGTTCACTAACAGCCACATTTTCATGGAAATACCAATACCTATAACTTAATAGTTATTTATTATTATTTCAAATGTTCTTTCTTGTTTCCTAATTTTAAAATTTCGGAAATTTGGAAATAGGAAAGAACATTTGAAATAATAATACATAACTATTAAATTATAGGTATTGGAATTTCTTTGAAAAATATGGCTGTTAGTGATAAATTTCATATTTAAGTTCACTAACAGCCATATTTTCAAGGAAATTCCAATACCTATAATGTAATAGTTATTTATTAGTTAGTAATTATTTCAAATGTTCTTTGTTATTTTTGAATTTTCGGATTTCCGCATCTCGGATTTTCGGCTATTTTGATTGCCAATATTCCGAATTACCGCAATTACCACAGTTGTCGAATTATCGCAAATTTCCGAATTACCGCAATTGCCGAATTACTGTGAATTTCCAAATTTACGAATTACCACAATTACTGCAATTGCCGAATTACCATGAATGTGCGAATTACCGCAAATTTTGGATTTCCGAATTTTTGAATTTCCAAAATTCCAAATTCCGAATCCTGAATTTTTTGAATTTCCGAACAAATAAAAAGACGAAAAAAAAGAAAACAAAATAAAACAAAATTTTCAGCCATGTACAAGTCTGCTATAATGTATGGACAAATGATCAATTGTTTTGTGCTCTGTATGTACGTGAGCTGCACTTGTTTTTCTTTATATGTTAAACCATTAAAAATTTACCTTTATATAAAAAAATTGGCTTGGCAGACATTGTGGAAAAAATTGCAGATTTTTTTGGGTGAAATGTTGTCAGTAGCCCAAATGCAATGGATACATTCGGGGAAGGCTAACGTCATGGTGGTTTGTGGTACTTTAGGCTGGGTTCACATATGCTGCAGTCATGGTTCACAGCAGGGGGTCATCAATTCAGATGTGAATCAGGTCCGATTTTCTGCATGAATTCACACCTGAATCGGAACCAAAGACGCACAGGACCCTTTCCAAATGTGGACCGCGTCAGCCCCAGAGCTGTCACACTCTCTTATCAATGCAAATTGGATGTGGGGAAAAACCTGCATCCAATTTGCATATAAACTACATTACCAAAAGTATTGTGACGCCTGCCTTTACACGCACATGAACGTTAATGGCATCTTAGTCCGTAGGGTTCAATATTGAGTTGGCTTTTGTTTTTAATCACAGCTTGAAGGGAAGGTTGACATAATTCAAAAGGAGATCCCATTGCAAATGTGCTTCTCATCTTGTTTTAATTACTGTGTTTTCCAATTGGTGAAGATGATTTGTCCCACCCCCAGACTATGTATATATGTATGTTATATGTGTATGTTGAACATGCGGTGAACAAGGCATCTCTGTGCCGAAACGCGTCTGCGTGTTCCTTTTAACTTTCGGTAATAAACAGTTGAAGACGTTATTTCCTGTGGTACCGGCTCATCTTTTCTTCTGGTCACTCTTCCTTACAGGCCTGAATGTTGGAGTGCTGCAGAGAGGGTTGTCCTTCTGGAAGGTTCTCCTTTCTCTACAGAGAAATGCTGGAGCTCTGTAAGAGTGACCATTGGGTTCTTGGTCATCTCCCTGACCAGGGGCGTAACTACAGGGGTTGCAATTGCATCCAGGCCCCGTGCTCCAGTGGGTCTGTGTGCCTCCCTTGTACACCTGGATTGGAGGGATGGCAGGGCGGCATTTAGAGGAACCAATCTCCTCCATTTTCCTTCTAATGGAGGAGATTGGTTCCTCTATATGCTGCCCCCATTGCCCCTCCAATCCAGTTTACTTGTCTTCTGCTGTTCCCAGGTTCCCTGTGTCCCCCCACAGAGCTGCTGTCTTCCCCCCTCTTATCTCCTGCCAGCTGCTATAAAAGATGTGTCATGATGGAGAGATGGGAACGGGTCGGTAAATTTGTCATTTACCGGCTCCTTCCTTTTCTGAATGGACAGAGTCAGTGATTGGTACCAATCAGTGGATCAGTGGTTCATTCATAACTAAAGCCTAGTAAACTGTTTTTACTATACTTCAGTTTCAGAATGAATGGGAGGCTCGGTACAAAACAATTTGTTTATTCGGTGGGGCTGTAATAAAGGGACCCGCAATGGAGTCAAGGGCCCCAGGATCAGTGGGAAGAGGGAAGGGCCCTGGCCAGGGGTCAGGGGGGCCCTTCATAATTTCTTGCACCTGTGTCTTGAAGGTTCTATTTACGCCTTTTCCCTGACTAAGTCCCTTCTCCATCAATCGCTCAGTTTGCGCGTTTGTTTGGCCCGCTCTAGGAAAAGTCCTGGTGGTTCCATTTATGGATGATGGAGGCCACTGTGCCCATTGGGACCTGCAGAAATATTTCTGTACCCTTCCCCAGATCTGTGCCTCCATAAAATCCTGTCTGGGAGGTCTACAGACAATTCCTTGGACTTCATGGCTTGGTTTGTGCTCTGACATGCACTGTTAACTGTGGGATCTTATATAGACAGGTGTGTGCCTTTCCAAATCATGTCCAATCAACTGAATTTACAACAGGTGGACTCCAATCAAGTTGTAGAAACATCTCAAGGATGCTCAGTGGAGACAGTACGCACCTGAGCTCAATTTTGTGTGTCATGGCAAAGGCTGTGAATACTTCTGTACATGGGATTTTTTTCGTTTTTTATTTTTAATACATTTGCATATTTCAAACATATTTGTTTTACTTTGTCATTATGGGGTATTGTTTGTAGAATTTTAAGGAAAATAATGAATTTAACCCATTTTGAAATAATACTGTAACATAACAAAATGTGGAAAAAGTAAAGCACTGTCAATAATTTCCAGATTCACTGTATGTAATGCATTAGCATCTAGGAGGGGGGCCCAGTTCTGGACCTTCACCCTGGGCTTTGGACAACCCTGTCCCGGCACCGACAGAATAAATAAATCAGCCGAAATCCAAACAGGTTGAGTTTAAAATAATAATCAATAAATAGGTACTAAAGTTTATTGACTTGATGACTGCAATAAAGCATTTTGTCACATCTTCATCAAATTTTCTGCGTTGCCCATCTGAAGGAACAATAATTGCAGCAGTCGTATTCACACATTTGACTGTTTATCGTTGTGTATAATTATCCGCATACATCATTAAGGTTGAGAGCTGCTGTGTACACTGTTACCCTCTGGCAAATGTGATTTTATGAGTTCCATTGTAGACCGTAAAGCTGGCTTGTTATGGCTCCCCGGTTAGCAGAAAGTATATTGTCCCAGCAAGATAATGTGTTTGAACGCTCCGCAGGAAATAATTTTGACCGAATTCAGCTGCCTGGGAATGTCACGCCAGTAAATCTATATTCTCTTTGAAAGTTGGGTAACTCATTGCGCTGATTAGGTAATAGAAGTTGGCTAGTAATATAGCATATGTGCCCGCTGGTTACGTGAGACTTATTGGTCTTTATGCTGTGCAGCTTGGTGGATGCCAAAACTGATTAAAGACTACGAAATGAGCATAAACTGATTATATTACCCATATTTTGTCACCGGCATTAGAAAGCCGAAAATGAACCTGTGAGAATAGAAATTAGGGAAGCTGCCATTGACTGCTTGGTTTTCAAAATACAGTATGCCCTTTTGTTTTTTTGTGCATTTATTATGTAAATCCAAAAAAATACAGCGCTAACCCCAATGTAACTATAGCAGCAACTCAAAATACTTGGTCCCAGTATAAAAGTCTATATTAAATAAGGAGCTGCGCTAAAGATAAAAATCAGTATAAACAAATGTCTTTAGGCATGGTCCATGATCCAAAAGGGTGATGTTGATACTGTTAATCTGGAATCCTAAATATCCAAACTGGAGGCTTACCCCATAAAAATTGGTTAAACGCCTGAAATCAAATCCTGGATATCACTCCGTTATCCTGAACAGCAGAGGGACCCTTAACACTGCCACATATACGTTTTGGTTGGAGTGTTGGTAAGCCTTCAGTTCTCCTGGTGGTGGTTCCTGTTTGTACACACTAGCGGTTGTGGTGTAGGTGGAGGGTGCACTTGTGACAGGATCTAGATGTACTTCACCATATAGTGTTTTCTCACTCATCCCTACATATGATCGCTGGATGTGAGGGGGACGCACTGCACTGACAGCCTGGGACCGGAGTGATATCCAGGATTTGATTTCAGGCGTTTAACCAATTTTTATGGGGTAAGCCTCCAGTTTGGATATTTAGGATTCCAGATTAACAGTATCAACATCACCCTTTTGGATCATGGACCATGCTTAAATACATTTGTTTATACTGATTTTTATCTTTAGCGCAGCTCCTTATTTAATATATGCATTTATTATGTAGCAAAGTCTAGGAGAGAGTTTGGGGGACACCCCAATTTAACATCTAAAGCATGGACTACTAGTAATACGTTGATTCAGCTTTTTGCATATCCACAGCAATACAAGCCACATTTCCTTGAGCAAAAAAAAGTTGCTATATGAGTTTTTGGATATTCCCCTTCTTCTTAACCTTACTACGTGGCCGATGACCCCGATCAATCTCCATGGGAGTTCACTATGTACCTAGGCAGGAAAATTGAGAAAGCCAGTGTAGATGTGGTAGGTGCCAATGGGAGAGCAAATTTTGGTAGGAAAAAGATGCCTGACAGTCTACAAGTAGCCTTAATGAGGAAAGGTGTGTTTGGTCCATAAACAGAAGAGGCTGCACTCAGGCAGGGTTCCAGTCTATGATGGAGCTGGTGAGTGCCACATACCTGTATGAGGAGCTCGGGATTGTTATGATGGCCTCTTGCACAATTCTCATCCAAGTAACCCCGGAAGTTAAAGTGGTTGTCAATCCTTGACAACCACTTTAACCTAAGGTAAGCCTATAATAAGGCTTGCCTGTAGGTTCCCTGCATATCTCCTAAACCTGCTCAGTTTAGGAGATATACAGTGCACTGTGATGTGCCCACATCACTGGGCACATGCGCAGTGAAGAAACGGCCTCTGTGCCATTCCTTCACTGAGATTGTGCTGCGATTGAGATCGCAGCCCCAGAAGGAAGAGGGGCAGAAAATGGTTGCTTCCTACTGCGGAGACAATGCGGAACATCGTGGGCTTCCAATGCAGGTAAGTGCCACATAATGGGCTAATATGCCATGCATACTAGCCCATTATGCTTTTACATTGCAGGGTAATAAAGAGGAAGTAAAAACCATCAGGGTTTACTTCCTCTTCCTCTTTAAGACAGGTATTGCTAGGGCAGTGGAAGGGCACAGGTACCAGGAAGCTGGAACAGTGGACTTGAACTTGGGAGCATTGGTGTCAGGTAAGCACTGAGGGCACCCTGACTTTACCTGGACCACTGTAGAGCAGAGTCAGGTCAAGCCAAGTTTGGTAACAGTTGGGCAGAATGGCACCAAGTCATGAGCAGGATCAAGGTTAGGGACAAGCAGTAGGTTTTGGGGTTCGACATTTACTCCCCTCACCCCCACACACAAATGATATAACTAAAAACGTGAGGATCGGTATTACTTGGTGTGTAGGCAAGATATGCTGCCTGGCCACCACCTTTTTGTGTTTATAGGGTCCATGAATACCTGTCCTATGTATGCTTTTTGGCTATATAACGCAGTCTTTCCCTTCTTGTATATGTTGTGACTATGGGGTTGATTTACTAAAGGCAAATAGACTATGCACTTTGCAAAGTGTAGTTGCACTCTGCAAGGGCAATTGCTCCAGAGCTTAGTAAATGAGGTGAAGCTTCACTTTGGAAAGAATTTTTATGTGCAAGGAAAATAAAAAAAAAGTTTTTTTTGCTTGCATAGGATTGGATGATGGAAGTCAGCAGAGCTTCTGCTCATTTACTAAGTTCTGAAGCAACTGCTCTAGCAGAGTTCAACTGCACTTTGCAAATGGCACAGTCTATGTCATGTACCATGTGAGGCCGAGTTGCTAGAGGACTCCCCTTGCGGCTAAGTGCAATGCTTCCCTGGAGATGAGACAGGGAAAGCAGTGCCCAAAGAAGCACGGTTGCCAGTTAGGGTTCCGGGATGACTTGTGCTCCGGGATGCCACAGGAACAGACAGATGACCGGTAGACTGGCGTGCTTGGAGACGCCTTGGAGAGCTTGACATGGAGCAGACTGAAGACAGAATCTGGAGCCGAGCCAGGGGTCATGCACTGAGAGGCAATGTTCGTGCAAAGTAAACTTAAAAAAGTAAACTTAAAAAATTATATCGCGCTAAAATCCCAAACTAAAAAATTATATATAGAAAAGCTGCAACTGTGTTCCCTGTGATAAAGTGAACCAACAATATTTAAAAAATAAACAGTCACGCTAAACACAATATGAGTAAATTAAAAGTGTTAGATGGCAAATAAAAACTTGAACCAATCATATACCAAAAATAACAAAAATTAGTGTCATATTCAGATAATTCAGTCCATATATCCAGTATTCTGTGTTAGTCAAACATAGAAACAAGTGCATCAAAATGATAAGTTCAAAATAAAGGTGATCACAAAGTGATAAAGACACATCCACTCTCTTTAAAATGAGGTAAAGATCTTCCACTGAAAGATGTCAGGCCACACTGGTTCTCTATATCTGGCCACCACCAAGGAGCATGCACACCGGGTGGGATAAAAATTGGTACTCTTACCAGAGCCCCGTGACTCTCTATCTCTAGTGAGTCAACAAAGGCAGACAGCCAAAACCCGCTGCGAGGTATCGGGGATGTCTTCTCCTATTTCTCCAACCTTATCTCGTACCCAACTATTAGAGGGACCAGCTCGTAGATGAACCGTCACAGATCGCAATTAGAAGAAGAGATGCATATAGCGTAATTCCGTATAATATGATTTATTTAAAAAGCATAAAAGTATACTCACAAAAGAACATATGAATCTCGCATTTGGATAAAACAAACTGCTGCAGCACAGAACGCTCGCCCGTCCTTCCGGGTGTAGGTGACATCAGCACGTATCTCCGCCCTGCATGTTTCGTCAAACTTGACGTCTTCCTGGAGCACGGGCGACGCGCTGAAACGTCACCTTTATATAACCACATGCGGACCAAGCCTCATTATGAGTCTCCGCCGCCATCTTATCGTAGTCTCAATTTCTAATGTGTACTATAGCGGACATCAACTGCTACCACCAATCAACTTAATAATGACTTTCTTAGACACCATCCCTATATCATTCCTCATATTATGTTGGGCTCACTCATAATTGACCCATAGACCTGATAAATGCTTGAGTCTCATTCTAAGGAGTCCCCTAATAGGACCACATCTTATTAATGGGAATACATTATGACTGATAATTTCCCTAAAGGGCTCTCTCTATCTGGGGGGCAATTCCACTAGGGGCTTCTAAAGGCCAGTCGTTAGTTGGCTGCATTATCTAAGGCGATTCTGATCATGGGTAGATATTAATGTTAAATCACAAAGATCATATATTGCAGATGTTTCTCCCAAGATAGTGAGCTTATAATTCAATTACTGAACCCTCTACAAAGACGAAATCACTCCCTAATATATTGTCACCACTCTTCGCACCAACCGATGAGGTAAGAGCAGCAGTCACAATGAATTTTATATAGATATAAGTGATATCTCTATCTTAAAGAATAAAGGGGAATGATTCCTAGGGTCTTATTCCTCATGTATCCTAACGCAAAATCTAGGCTGGTTCTCAATATCCATCTGTCTCTCCATCTATTTGAGCCCCCCATCTATTTGAACTCTAAATCTCCCGGCTCACTCAGTGGGGGTTCTAATGATCCCTGGATCCAGACAATGGACTGCCTTCAGGAGTTATCTAAGAAAGCGTTAATTTCCACATCAACATTTAGGCCATGAGGTTTTAAACACCGGGCTTTATAAATCCACCCCATTTCCAGTTTGGAGATTTCTCTCCATTTGGAACCACCTCTCCAGTGTATTTTCAACACATCTATACCCAGAAAGGCAGTCACCTCCAGGTTCCTGTCATGGACCTCCAGATAGTGTCTCGACAAGGGGTGCTTAGGGAACCCCCTCTTAATATTCCCTATGTGTTCTTGGAGTCTTATATGTAGGGGTCTAATCGTCCTCCCTATATATTGGAGGCCACACGGACAGGTGATGGCGTATACAACATTGGCCGTATTGCATGAAATGAAGGGCCTTATAGGGAAGGTCTGAGAAGTGCTGTTAGACTGAAAGGTAATAGTCTTCCTCTCTTTGCTTTTGTTGATATGGCAAACACTACATCTCCTGCATTTATGGAAGCCTACGATATTCTGAAAAAAAGATAATTTCTCTTGGGGGGGGGGGGGGGGGGG
>BLSH010153386.1:236445-257002 GCA_018402905.1 Glandirana rugosa
TTTGTGACCGTGTATGACTTTTCGCTGGGTTAAAACCCTGGATGTAATGGACTGTTTCGTTTACAACAGAAATTTTCTGCAAACACTGGGAGCCAGCATATCCTTAAGTGCAGGTGCTCTTTTAAAGACAACATTTGCTTTGTCAGGTAATGTAGGTCCCAAAATTGGGTCGCTTTTCAGTATGTGCCAGTGTTTATAAGCAAGTTTTTTAATTTCATAATGTTGCGAGGAAAATCTTGTCACAAAGGGCAACCCTTGAAATCCTCCACTAGGCTGATTTTCCGGTTTTTCAACCAGAAGTTCTTCCCTATCCAGTGCCATTACTTCAGAACAAAACCTCCTCACTTCATTTTCTTCATAACCTTTATCCAAAAACCTTTTGGTCAGTGTCTGGGCTTGTATTTGAAAATCCTCTACCCTGGTGCAGTTTCGTTTTAATCTCATATATTGACTTTTTGGAATAGAGTTGAGCCATGCTGGGTGGTGACAGCTATCTCTAGGTATAAACGAGTTTCTGTCTTTGGGTTTGAAGAAAGTGAAGGTCAGGAATTGCCCTCCCTCGACTTTAATCTCAAAATCCAAGAAATGGACTGACTCTTGGCTTGCTTCATATTTCAGCTCAATGCCTCTATCATTGGCATTTAGCTCACCCATGAATTCCTGCAATGACTCAAATGGGCCCTCCCATAGGAGGAAGACGTCATCTATATAGCGGGCCCACATAGCCAGCTGAGGGCGATCTTGGGCATAGACAACGTCTTCCTCCCATTTGCCCATGAAGAGGTTGGCCAAGCTGGGGGCAAATTTAGCCCCCATGGCCACCCTTCTATTTTGCTTAAAAAAACTACCACTAAACCAAAAGAAATTATGTGTGGTTACAAATTCCAACAATTCCATGATGAAACACTTCTGTCTATCAGGTAGGGGAGAGTCCCGATCTAGAAAATGTTTAACAGAAGTTAGACCCCACTAATGGGGAATAATAGTATACAGAGAGGTGACGTCTGCTGTCACTAGCCAACACCCCTCTCTGTATGTCAGTTCTTTAACTAAATTTATAACGTGCCTAGTATCTTTATTGTAGGCTGGGAGTCCCGTGACCAACGGTTGCAGGAAAACATCTATGTATTTTCCTACTCGAGAGGTCAGGGAATCAATCCCACTAATAATGGGACATCCTGGTGGCTTAATAGGGTCCTTATGTACCTTAGGGAGGTAATATATGATGGGGACCCTAGAGGCCTTCGGAATAAGGAACTTACTTTCTTTTTTATTTAAAATACCCTCATCAAAAGCTTGGGTAAGCCAGGTCATACACAAAGGGATGGATCTGAAGCCGTAGTTAGTAATACAAGCCAGGAGTCAAACAGGAGAGCAGGATCACAGGTCAAGACAAGCTGGATCAAATAACAGGAGATCAATCAGGCAAAACAGGAATACAGGGAAGCTGAGAGATAATCTAGTAATGCATCCATGTCAGCAGCAGGTTTAAAGAGGAAGTAAACCCAGATTGTTGGTTTACTTCCTCTGTATTCCCCTGTAAAGTAGATGCATAATGGGCTACTATGCATCGTCCATTATGTGCCACTTACCTGCAAACGAAGCCTGCGATGTCCCCTGTGCTGGCCGCGTCCATCTTCTGCCCCTCTTCCTTCCGGGGCCGCGATCTCCAGCTCTGTGACTGGCCAGAGCATGGGAGCCGCCAGTCACGACACGATCACAGTGAAGTAACGGCATGCATGCATGTCCCAAAATGATGTCGACACAGCTAGTACTCTGCATATCTCCTGAACCGTGCAGGTTTGGGAGATATGCAGGGCACCTATAGGTAAGCCTTATTATAGGTAGAGTTGAGCGGACACCTGGATGTTCGGGTTCGGCCAAACTTCGCGAAAAAGTTCGGGTTCAGTACCGAACTTGACCCGAACTTGACCCCGGACCCCATTGAAGTCAATGGGGACCCGAACTTTTCGGCCTGGCAAGTGCTAGAGGGCTGCAAAAGGAAGTAAAATGGGGGTAAGAGTAGGACAAGTGCCCTACGAAAAAATGGGGATAGGGAAAATAACTTAAAATCAAATAAAAAAAATAAAAATGGGAAGGGGGGTGGATGTGGCGTAAGAGCCTAGAAGTTGACTAGGCCGTGACCGTGGCAGTGTAGGTGACGATTTTAGAACAATAATCTGTCCCTTACAGTAACAGCAGGAACCTGACCCTATAGGAGTAGGCGATGATTTTAGAACAATCATCTGTCCCTTACAGCAACAGCAGGAACCTGACCCTATAGGAGTAGGCGATGATTTTAGAACAATAATCTGTCCCTCAAAGCAGTAGACTCTACCTAGTCCAGTCAGATCGTTCTGTAATGCAGGATGAGATCTGCAATCTGTCCCTCAAAGCAGTAGTAGTAATCTCTACCTAGTCCAGAATCAGATCGTTCTGTAATGCAGTTCGGGTTCACTCAACTCTAATTATAGGCTTATCTGTAGGTTAAAGTGGTTGTCACAAGCTGACAACCACTTTAAATAGCCCAGGGGAAGCCTAAATATCTGTCACGTTGCGCGCGCTTGTCCCGGCGTGCGCCTGAAGCGGCCATGATGGAAATTGGCACTATTGACAGGTCTCCGTCCATTTACTTGACAGTCTATTTGTCTTTAATAAATTAACCCCTTTTTGTTTTGACTTTTGAACTGTCATGCTGATTCTTGAAAATAAATTTAAAAAAAAAGACAAGCAGTGGTTAGCAACATGCAGGCAATGAGGTACAGAACTGATAGGCAAAATCTTGGTTAACAGTCCAGACTAAGTTCAGAAACACAGGTAGGCAGCAAACATAAACTGGCAGAGTTTCTCCAGAGACAGGTCAGACAGAAGTTGGGTCAATAACAGAGTCAAGCGGGATTCAGGATTAAGGATAACTGTAAGCTGGAAGACCATCCAGAAATGATGGAGGCCTCTGGTTTAAATAGTCCACTTGGCATCAGTATCTGTGGTGGACATGCCCATGTTCCCATGTGCACGCAGTTTTGCACATGCTCAGATGGCCATGCACATGCGCATGAAACTGAGCGCAATATCTCTGAAGGCTGACATGAGGCAGCATGTGAGAAGAACACACTGGGCAGTCCACACCTGTCTATGGTTGAATGGACAGGGGGCTCTGGCCAAAAAGGAGGCCAACTATGTGGGAGGACAGTCAAGTATGCTAACAGACTGGGGGCCAACTGGCAGACTTTTGAGCTGGCCAGATATATAAAAACTTGGTTGCTTTTGTGTGGGTCTTTGTATGTGACCTCTGCTGGATTAATAATGAGAGTAGATCCTCGGCAAGCTCCAAGGTCCAATGTGAAGCTTAATGTCCATGTCCATGTGAAAACAATCTCCTTATACGCATGCAACATAGCTGAGTGGCCAATCACCAAGCTCCTGCACTGTTACATGGGAGGAATGGGAGCAAGTGACATGAAGGATGTGCTGGAACTGTAGAGAGTCCACAGAAGGGCAACAAAGCTAATAAAGGGACTAGAGGACCTCATATATGAGGAAAGACTACCAGCATTAAACGTATTCTCTCTGGAGAAGAAGTGCTTGAGAGGAGATGTGATAGCGATATGCAAATACCTTACTGGTGAGTGGTGACCCTAGCATAGGAAAAAAGACACATGGCCATTCATTTAAATTGCAGAGAAGCAGTTTAACCTTAAACTGTGTAGAGGGTTTTTTACTGGATGTGGAACTCCCTTCCACAAGCAGTGGTATCAGCAGGGAGTGTTGATAGTTTGAAAAAAACTATTAGATGGGCATCTTAATGATCTCAACATACAGGGATATGTGATTTATTATTGACATAAACTCACACACACACTGTAGGTTGAACTGGATGGACCGGTTGTCTTTATTCAACCTTTCCAACTATGTAACTATGTAACTTGCTCCTCCATGCCTGAATGTACAGAATATATACTTTTTTTTTTTGCTGCAGACAACTGAATGGAATGGTGGCGAGATTGGCACTAAAATAAACCTGTAGCTTTTCCTTGGCTGACTTTAAAGGATATTTTAGGAAATGATGGTAAACCCATCACAACAATCAGTTGCCAACATTTCTCTATGAAAATCCTAGTTGCCTGACTGTCATTCTGATCCTTTTGCTTTAATGTTAATGAAACTGACCAGGAACAAGTACAAACTGTAGCTAGGGCCTTTTGACATTCCTGGTCTACAGTGCCTTGAAAAAGTATTCATACCCCTTGACATTTTCCACATTTTGTCATGTTACAACCAAAAACGTAAATGTATTTTATTGGGATTTTATATGATAGACCGACACAAAGTGGCTCAAAATTATGAAATGAAGGAAAATGATAAATGGTTTTTAATTTTTTTTACAAATAAATATGTGAAAAGTGTGGAGTGCATTTGTATTCAGTCCCCTTTACTCTGATGCCCCTAACTAAAATCTAGTGGAACCAATTACCTTCAGAAGTGACCGAATTAGTAAATAGAGTCCACCTGTGTGAAATGTAATCTCAGTATAAATACAGCTGTTCTGTGAAGCCCTCAGGGGTTTGTTAGAGAACCTTAGTGAAAAAACAGCATCATGAAGGCCAAGGAACACACCAGACAGATCAGGGATAAAGTTGTGGAGATGTTTAAAGCAGAGTTAGGTTATAAAATAAAATATCCCAAGCTTTGAACATCTCATGGAGCTCTTTTCAATCCATCATCCGAAAATGGAAAGAGTATGGCACAACTGCAAATCTACAAAGACATGGCTGTCTACCTAAACTGACCAGCTTGGCAAGGAGAGCATTAATCAGAGAAGCATCCAAGAGGCCCATGGTAACTCTGGAGGAGCTGCAGAGATCCACAGCTCAGGTGGGAGAATCTGTCCACAGGACAACTATTAGTCGCGCTCTCCACAAATCTGCCCTTTATGGAAGAGTGGCAAGAAGAAAGCCATTGTTGAAAGAAAGCCATAAGAAGTCCCGTTTGTAGATTACGAGAAGTCATGTGGGGGGGACAGCAAATATGTGGAAGAAGGTGCTCTGGTCAGATGAGACTAAAATTGAACTTTTTGGCCTAAAAGCAAAATGCTATGTGTGGCGGAAAAGTATCCATTCGTGTAAACCTACGTTCCTAATTCACAAATCACATGCACCTGAACTTCCTCTTTATACGCTTGTAGCACGTCACTACGTTAGGCTTGGTCGTACGACCGCTTAATGCACGTCAGTATGAGAGACACAACAGCCGACATACGATTTTGGACGTCTGGTCGTATGACCTTTGCATTGTGTGTATGAAGCTTTACACTGCACATCATCCTGAACACACCATCCCCACCGTGAAACATGGTGGGGGCAGCATCATGTTGCGAGGATGCTTTTCTTCAGCAGGGACAGGGAAGCTGGTCAGAGTTGATGGGAAGGTAGATGAAGCCAAATATAGGGCAATCTTAGAAGAAAACCTGTTAGAATGGCCCCATCAAAGTCAAGACCTAAATGCAATTGAGAATCTGTGACAAGACATGAAGATTTTTGCTCACAGATGCTCTCCATCCAGTCTGACGGAACTTGAGCTATTTTGCAAAGAAGAATGGGTAAAAATGTCCTCTCTAGATGTGAAAGCTGGTAGAGACATCTCCAAAAAAGACTTTCAGCTGGATTTGCACAGAAAGGAGGTTCTACAAATTATTGACTCAGGGGAGCTGAATACAAATGCTCCCCACACGTTTCACATATGTATTTGTAAAATTTGAAAACCACTTGTCGTTTTTCTTTCACTTCACAATTATGAGCCACTTTGTGTTGGTCTATCACATAAAATCCCAATAAAATACATTTACATTTTTGGTTGTAAAATGACAAAATGTGGAAAATGTCAAGGGGTATGATTACTTTTTCAAGGCACTGTATCTACCGGTGCACTGACTATGGATGATGTTGGGTCAAGATAACAGCCAATCCAAAAGGAGGTCATCAGAGGTAGTTCCATTGGTTTACTTTAAGGTGAACCTAGCTAGCGTCAGATACAGTCAGGTCCATAAATATTGGGACATTGACACAATTCTAATCTTTTTGGCTCTATACACCACCACAATGGATTTGAAATGAAACAAACAAGATGTGCTTTAACTGCAGACTTTCAGCTTTAATTTGAGGGCATTTACATCCAAATCAGGTGAACGGTGTAGGAATTACAACAGTTTGTATATGTGCCTCCCACTTTTTAAGGGACCAAAAGTAATGGGACAATTGGCTGTTCAGCTGTTCCATGGCCAGATGTGTGTTATTCCCTCATTATCCCATTTAGAAGGAGCAGATAAAAGGTCCAGAGTTAATTTCAAGTGTGCTATTTGCATTTGGAATCTGTTGCTGTAAACTCTCAATATGAGATCCAAAGAGCTGTCACTATCAGTGAAGCAAGCCATCATTAGGCTGAAAAAACAAAACAAACCCATCAGAGAGATAGCAAAAACATTAGGTGTGGCCAACTCAACATCCTTAAAAAGAAAAAAACACACCGGTGAGCTCAGCAACACCAAAAGACCCGGAAGACCACAGAAAACAACTGTGTTGGATGACCGAAGAATTATTCCCCTGGTGAAGAAAACACCCTTCACAACAGTTGGCAAGATCAAGAACACTCTCCAGGAGGTAGGTGTATGTGTGTCAATGTCAACAATCAAGAAAAGACTTCACCAGAGTGAATACAGAGGGATCACCACAAGATGTAAACCATTGGTGAGCCTCAAAAACAGGAAGACCAGAGTTTGCCAAACAACATCTAAAAAAGCCTTCACAGTTCTGGAACAACATCCTATGGATGGATGAGACCAAGATCAACTTGTACCAGAGTGATGGGAAGAGAAGAGTATGGAGAAGGAAAGGAACTGCTCATGATCCAAAGCATACCACCTCATCAGTGAAGCATGGTGGTGGTAGTGTCATGGCGTGGGCATGTATGGCTGCCAATGGAACTGATTCTCTTGTATTTATTGATGATGTGACTGCTGACAAAAGCAGCAGGATGAATTCTGAAGTGTTTCGGGCAATATTTTCTGCTCATATTCAGCCAAATGCTTCAGAACTCATTGGACGGTGCTTCACAGTGCAGATGGACAATGACCCGAAGCATACTGTGAAAGCAACCAAAGAGTTTTTTAAGGGAAAGAAGTGGAATGTTATGCAATGGCCAAGTCAATCACCTGACCTGAATCCAATTGAGCATGCATTTCACTTGCTGAAGACAAAACTGAAGGGAAAATGCCCCAAGAACAAGCAGGAACTGAAGACAGTTGTAGTAGAGGCCTGGCAGAGCATGAAGCCCAGCGTCTGGTGATGTCTATGCATTCCAGACTTCAGGCTCTAATTGACTGCAAAGGATTTGCAACCAAGTATTAAAAAGTGAAAGTTTGATTTATGATTGTTAATCTGTCCCATTACTTTTGGTCCCTTAAAAAGTGGGAGGCACATATACAAACTGTTGTAATTCCTACACCGTTCACCTGATTTGGATGTAAATACCCTCAAATTAAAGCTGAATGTCTGCAGTTAAAGCACATCTTGTTTGTTTAATTTCAAATCCATTGTGGTGGTGTATAGAGCCAAAAAGATTAGAATTGTGTTGATGTCCCAATATTTATGGACCTGACTGTATATTTTTAACGTAAAGTGCATGCATGCTCTTTACAGAAAGATGGCACCATCTTTGTTCAGCCCACATCCAGGATCACCATCCATCACCTGGTCTGAGATTATGGCTCAGAGATGACACAATCATATAAGTCCTGCTGACGTTGCAGTTCATGGTTGTGTTCACAAATGTCTGACCTAAATCAGACACCACTGTAGTCTCCCACCTTGTGACTCATTACAAAGTTACAATGTTGCAGTCTGGTCCCTGGCAAGGGGAGACTGAGGAAATACTTCCTGCTGCACGCAGCAGACCAGTGAAATCATGTCAACCTAGGCAAAGTCAGTGTACTGGAGCCCAAGCATGTTTTTTTTTTGTGATAAAATATTTTCAATATTACACTCAGCTGTATGGTATATTGCGGCAAGTCAAGAATGTATTCATGCAGACTAGTAACGTTGCTAAAAGATCCACTTTAAAGAGGAAGTTCAATCATTAAAAAAAAAAAAAAAATGATAAAAGAATATAAAAATTAAAAATAAAAATAATTACATTTGCATGGCCTTGCTAGGAGGCTGCTAGAAAGGCTAGTCAAATTTAGTTATTTTTGGCTCTTCTTTAACCCCTTGCCGACCGCCGATCAGCAATTGACGGCGGCAAGGTGGCTCGTGAGCGCAAATCGCCGTCATATGACGGCGGCCGCACTCACGAGCCTAGTGAGCGTGCGCGCGCCACCGGAGGCGCGCCCGTGCGCTCAATGTGTTCGGGGAGGGCCAGGGAGCGGGTGCGGCGGCTTCGATTGCTGCCGGCTACCCGCGATGCCCCCCCCAGAGCGAAGGAAGGTGAAGGGGGAAGGGCTGTGATCACAGCCTTCCTGTATATGAAGGCTGTGACCACTTCCCTTCCCCAGCCAGGGCAGTCCCCCTACAGTTAGAACACGCCCAGGGAACATACTTAACCCTTAGAGCGCCCCCTGCAGGTTAACCCCTTCACTGCCAATGGCATTGACACAGTAATCAGTGCATTTTTATAGCACTGATCGCTGTATAAATGCCAATGGTCCCAAAAAAGTGTCAAAATAGTCCAACATGTCCGCCCCAATATTGCAGTACCGCTAAAAATTGCAGATCGCCGCCATTACTAGTAAAAAAAAAAAAACCCCAAAAATGAATTCTCATCATCCGTAAACGCAACCACTTTTGGGCAAACCAATCAATAAACGCCGATTGCGATTTTTTTTATCGCAAATATGAGGAAGAATATAAATCGGCCAAAAACGGTGAAAAAAAATGTTTTTTTATATTTTTTTTTTTTGTATTTGTATTTTAGCAAAAAGTAAGAAATTTGGGTTTTTTTGCAAAATTGTCGCTCTTCTTTTGTTTATAGTGGCGATCAGAAATGACGCAGAGGGGATCAAATACCACCAAAAGAAAGCTCAATTTGTGGGAAAAAAAGGACGCAAATTTTGTTTGGGTACAACGTCGCACGACTGCGCAATTGTCAGTTAAAGCGACGCAGGGCCGAATCGCAAAAAGGGCTCCGTTCCTAAAGCAGGAAATCCTTCCGGGGCTGAAGTGGTTAATCAGTGGAGCAGTTTGTGATTGCTTTTGGCTGCTCGGGGCTTCACTGGCTGTAGGTTTGACTGCTTCCCCCTGCCTTCTGGAGGGTTCTAGAATATAGTAGGCTGGAAATGGCGGATCAGTAGCCTGAATATTTATGCAGTATCAGCCAATCTCTGGGAGTGCCCAGTAGGTGGCTGGGAGTACATAAATAGTCTGGGGCCCGAGGCAACCATGTTCTTGTCCAGAAGGAGAAGTTCCCAGCCTGAAGGGCTCTTGCCCTTCTGGGCAGCCCAGCTGAAGTTCTACATGTGCTAATCGAGGTCCCAGCTTGGGGCCTGTTTTGCTAAGAATTTCAGGAACTAAGGGATTTCACTGAGGATCTGGTCTGGAGAGTTCACGGGTGAAATGTGTGGCTGATATTGGAAGGAGGCATACAAGTATCCAAAGACATTGTGAGTACAGACCTACGTATGTGATCCTAGTGTTTGCTGTTTCCATCTCTTATGCACCAGTGCCAGAGCTTGCTTAATGCGTATTTCCACCCAAAAGTGGAACTTCCACTTTCAGGGAAGGTGACCCCCTGACATGCCACAATTGGCATGTCATTTTTTTGGGGGAGGACCGGGGACCCTGTTTTCACAGGGTCCCAGGTCTCACTTCCTCTCCTGGCTCCGCGGAGCTGGAAGGAAGTTCACCTTTCCCCCCTTCCTCCCGGTGATCTTCTAGGACACGTCACAGCTCCCAGAAAATACGATGGCTATTCGCAGAGCGCAGCACGACTCACGCATGCGCAGTGGGTGCCCAGCTTTGAAGCCAAAGCCGGGCGCCCACACTTGTGATGTCAGTACCGCATGGAGGAGGGGGAGAAGAGCAGCGCTTGTGGGCGGCCGCGTTGCTGGAGCCTGGGACAGGTGAGTGTCCGATTATGACTTTTAATAGGGTGGAACTCTGCTTTAAATTTGGGACAGTTCTTATGGGGTCACGGTGTTACTCATTACCTTGGTGGCTACAAACTCAATTGAGAGGTTTTGAGAAAGAGAAGAGTGTCCTCTTATAGCCCTGAAGTCGATAAGGCCGCAAAATGTATCCAGTGGGGGATGAGTGCTGCACAAATATTTACTACTCCATGGAGTCCAGCGCTCTCCTCCAATTCTTCTTACCGTGGGTCCCCAGTGCCGCTACCTTGAATTTGGGAGCCAACTGTGACTTTCTGAGGAATTGCACACAGCTGGCTCCCCATTGCTTATATGCGAGATTGCATGGCACAATGAGACTGGTCTTGCAGCCTCCTGGCACATGTGCCATGTCCGAAGAGACTGTAGGTGGCTAGGGGGAGTGGGACGCGTGACATAATTATCACCAAGGTGAGAATTGAGGAAGTGGGAGCGGGTATTTATCAAAAAGCTAAAAAAAAAAAAAAAATGTTAAGGACATGGGTGGGGTGGACGAATGGAATTCGTCTTTTTATTTTTGAGCGATTTTTTGCCTAAATCCGATTGTGTTCGGTTCTCAACGAGGAACAAAAAAAAAAAGTTTGTGCACCTAAAAAATAATTTGCATGTGGTTAAGACCCTTTTTTGGATCTTTTCTGTGGCTTAGCTAGACAACCGGTTCCATTGTCCTGCCGTATTAACCTTCATCCAATATTGAAAAAGGATGGAAGGTGTAATGAGGACATTAACATTCACACAACTACCTAGGGAACCAACAAACCGGGGCCAACGCTAAAACCTTCATTCTAATTAGATGAGTCTGTCTCCCAGGTGCTAGGCATTTATCTGTGGAAAGCAGCAGATAGTGTAAGGAAGAAGATATTTACACTGGGGGGGAAGCCAATGAACTGTTGAACAGATTATAAAAATGACGATAAGCCACCGCGCTGTACGGAATATTATTAAGCTTTAATGTAACCAAGTGCTTAACGGCAGAAGGATAATGTGCAAGCAGCGCGGTATATGTGCTTGTTTTATTTTTTTTTTTTTCTCCCCCTAAAAGCAACAGACATATTATTTCAACTCGGAGTGAATCAACTTCTTGTCCCTAAGGTTTGGAAAACACGAGTAAATTATAATCTCTGGAAAAGATTATTAAAGTCTGGTTTGTAGTAATTAAGAAGAATTATGTGTTTTTACATAAGAGAGGGAGAGGGTCATGGAGATTTGTTGGTGTTTTCCTTAACCTGGCCATCCACTGGGTATAACTTCTACTTGTCTGGGATGACTTAAGAAACTAGAAACATAATGTATTAGCGGAGTAGAATTAACTATTTTTCCCCACGTATTTCCAGGCATTTCTTTTTTGATCATCGGCAAATTGAAATTGTAGATATATCTTTGAAACTTGAAGGTGGTGATTGTGTTAAAGGGGAATACCTGGCAACCAACCGGATATAAACTGTGTTACCTGTTAAAAATATTTATTTGGTTCAGCCAGTGGCAAGAACACCATGTTAAAGTGGTAGTATACCCTCCTATCATTTTCAGCCAAGGAAGCTGCCATCTTGGCCTCTGTTTAACCACTTGCCGACCGCCAACCGCAGGTTGACGGCGTCAAAGTGGTTCGATATCGCAAACCGCCGCCATACGACGGTGGCTGCGAGATCGCGCACTGTGAGTGCGCGCGCCGTCGGAGGCGCGCCCGCACGCTCACTGTGTTCGGGGAGGGCCAGGGAGCGGGTGCCGCGGACTCGATCGCCGCTGGCTACCCGCGATGGCCCCCCCCGCGCTGAAAGAACGGAGGTCCGTGTAAGTAAACACGGACCTCCGTTCTGTGAGGGGGGGAAGGGCTGTGATCACAGCCTTCCTCTACATGGAAGCTGTGATCACTTCCCTTCCCCTGTTAGGGCAGCCCCCATACAGTTAGAACACGCCCAGGGAACACAGTTAACCCTTAGAGCGCCCCCTGCAGGTTAACCCCTTTACTGCCAATGGCATTTACACAGTAATCCGTGCATTTTTATAGCACTGATCGCTGTATAAATGCCAATGGTCCCAAAAAAGTGTCAAAATGGTCCGACATGTCCGCCCCAATATCGCAGTACCGCTAAAAATCGCAGATCGCCGCCATTACATGTAAAAAATAAAAAAAAAATAAAAACCCCAAAAATGAATTCTCATCATCCGTAAAGCGACCACTTTTGCGCAAACCAATCGCTGATTGCAATTTTTTTTATCGCAAATATGAGGAAGAATATAAATCAGCCAAAACTGATTAAAAAATATGTTTTTTTTTTGCATTTGTATTTTAGCAAACAGTAAGAAATTTTTTTTTTTTTGCAAAATTGTCGCTCTTCTTTTGTTTATAGCGGCGATCAGAAAAGACGCAGCGAGGATCAAATACCACCAAAAGAAAACTCTATTTGTGGGAAAAAAAGGACGCAAATTTTGTTTGGGTACAACGCCGCACGATCGCGCAATTGTCAGTTAAAGCGACGCAGCGCCGAATCGCAAAAAGGGCTCTGGTCCTAAAGTGTGAAATCCTTCCGGGGCTGAAGTGGTTAATCTACAACTGCCATGATGCTGCACATGTGATCAGATTATGACACCAGCCATTGGATGGTTTGACAGTATGGTTTAGAGCACAACCAATTGGAGTGTTACATTTCCGGCACATGCCGGAAATGTGACTGGTTTTTAACCTGTTAAATGCATGGGTTTACTACCACTTTAACCATCAGAGACATTGTGCTAGTTCTGCTCATGCACATAAATGTGCAAATATGCGCACCCGCATAGGAGCGTGCGCACAACGGCATACGCATGGAAGCGTAGGCACATCCACAATACATACCAACACCTAGTAACCTATTTAAACTTGGGCCCTACCTGAGATCATTGCTGGTTGGTCTTTTAGCTTGTACTGTTATCCCTGATCCTGAATCCAGCCTACCTGAATCCTGACTCCTGACCAAGATTATGACTATTGATTCTAAACCTCATTTGATCCTTTGATCCCGCTCATGATTTGGTACCTTTCTGCCTGTCTATTACTGAAATTGGTGTGTGACCCGGCTCCACTCTCTAATGCTCTAGGTCACATATGTCAAACACAAGGCCCGCGGGCCGAATGCGGCCCTCCAGGCCTTGTCATGTGGCCCTTGCACCCAGTTTTGCAGCCGGAATGTGGCAGAACTCCATTTTGCCACCTCCAACTTTCACCCTCTGCTTTCGCTCCCTGCAAGGTGAGACAAAGCCGCCTACAAAGGGAGGTAGTAGAGCCAGGGAAGGTAGGAGAGAGATGCAAGGATGCTTCGGTGAGCGGGTTGGTGTTGCACATTGTGCATTGCGCACCCTTATACCCTGCATTCTGTACACTGCACACCCCTGAACTTTGTATGTAATGCATTCCTGAACCCTGCACTCTGTACATAGCATAAACCTCAGTTCTGCACTCTGTACATAACGTACTCTTGAACCCAGCACTTTTTACGTATCGCACCCAAGATACAACCGGCCCTTTTAGGGCAACCATAGGGCTAATGCGGCCCTCGATGAAATGGGGTTTGACACCCCTGCTCTAGGTGAAGTTGAGGTTTCCTCATCACTACGCTTTTGCTTACCTGACACCAGTGCCCACAAGTTCAAGCTCTGGTTCCAGCTTCCTGGCACTTATGCCCTTCCATTGCCCTAGCAGTCCTTGTTTCAACTTTCAGGGGAGCTCAGATGGGAAATTGTGCATAAGGCCACCATCATCATATCGATCTCCTCATACAGGTACGTGACTGCCATTCTTGTGATCCAGTTGGTGAAGCCAGTGCCGGGACAAGGTCATCCAATGCCCAGGGTGAAAATGGCAAACTGTGGGGCTAATATTGTAATATATGTGACGTGCCGAAATAGTACCAATAGTTGTGTTACACTGCATAATTAAAAATTAGTGTATACATATGGGGCTAACAGGTGTGATGGTCAGTGGTGTCACTGGAAGGAAACTATTTTTGCATCGGTGGTGTCACTGAAATGAAAGAATATCCCTGCAGAAGGAAAAAAATATCTCTGTGTTGACGGTGTCACTGGAAGGAAAATGTGCCACTTTGTTGCTGGTGTCCCCTTTTAAATCATTAGTCCCCCTTGCCCCCCCCCCTTACTTAATAAGTCCTCCCTTACATAAGAGGTCCTCCCCTTACACAGCAGTTCCCCTTTCCATCAGTGCTGCCCTTACATCAGTGTCCCCCTTACATCAATGTTCCCCTTACATCAGTGTCCTCCTTACATCAGTGTCCTCCTTACATCAGTGTCCTCCTTACATCAATGTTCCCCTTACATCAGTGTCCCCCTTACATTAATGTTCCCCTTACATCAGTGTCTCCCTTACATCAATATTCCGCTTACATCAGTGTCCCCCTTACATCAGTGTCCCCCTTACATCAGTGTCCCCCTTACATCAGTGTCCCCCTTACATCAGTGTCCCCATTACATCAGTGTCCCCTTTACATCAATGTTCCCCTTACATCAGTGTCCCCCTTACATCAGTGTCCCCCTTACATCAATGTTCCCCTTACATCAGTGTCCCCCATTACTTTGGAATACGCCCTAACATCAGTGTGCCCCTTACATTAGTGCCCCCCTTACATAAGTATCCCCCATTATTTTAGAATCCCCCCAATATCAAAGTCCCTGCTATCATCAGAGTCCCCTTTTACATGGGGGTCCACCTTTAATTCAGTGTCTCGCTTACAATGTTCCCCATTATATCAATGCCCCATCTTATATCAGTGTGACCCCTTTACATCAGTACCTCCTTTTATATCTAAGTGCTTCCTTACATCAGTGTCCTTCTTACAGTAAAGTCCCACCTTACTTCAGAGTCACCCCTTACATCAGAGTCACCCCTTACATCAGTGCCACTCCCCCTTACTTCAGAGCCCTCCCTTACATCAATGTGCCCCCCTTTACATCAGTGTGCCCCCTTCTTATATCAGTGTGCCCCCTCTTTATATCAGTGTGCCCCTCCTTATATCAGTGCTCCCCCTTCTTACCTAAATGTGCCCCCCTTCACATCAATATATCATCTCTACATCAATGTGCTCCCCCTTTACATCAATGTACCCCCTTACCTTACGGAGTATGACTGTAGCAGCACAGCGGGAGCTGGGAGGCAGAGCAAGTGTGAATGGGGAAGGTCTGTCTTCCTCTGGGAGCTGGGGGTGGGGCACACAGGTGATGTCATTGGTTATCAGGACGCCGGTGACCCTAGCAACCAAGGACTGTTGAGGGGGGAGTGTTCAGAGCCCTCTCCTAGGCAGTGCAGTAGTGGTCACTGGTCACAGAAATCGATCTTTCAGTGCAGCTGCTGTTGTTACTGTCGGTTGCATCTCAAAGATTGGATCTGTGTGACCACTACTGCAGTGCCTGGAAGAGCACAACTAGGACAATATTATCCTCCATGTGTGCAATATGGAAGTACAGTGTGCACAATGTGCCAAGTCTGCAGGACAGTGATTCATAGTTGCAGTAATTAGCAGAGAAAAGATAGTAGAAGTAGAGATCGCTACAGTGTTGTGAAAATCAGGGACAATTACAGTCACTCCTGTCAGTGAGGCAGCGCCCAGTGCAGGTGCCCCTTCTGCCCACCTCTTGTCCCCGCCCTGGGTAAAGCTTTCCTGAAGCAGAGGGTAAAGTGCTAATCACTAGTATTACCTGAAAGCCCCTTGCGGCTGATCTTTACCTACTGAATTAGCATGCCTTGTTCCGCACTGTTGTGTGTGTGATAGCACTGGACTGATAGAAGTAAAAAGTGGTTCTAATGGATAAAGTATATACTGTATAAAGTGCTCCCTCCTTCAAAGAATCACATCCATGATCAAAATATAGCGTATGTGGAGCCTGTTCTGGTCCTAGTTTGCTAATGACAAAGGGAGCACTCACCAGACTTTTTGGATCATTCAGTGGATAAGAACATAAACTAAAGCCAACGCGTTTCGGGGAAAACAAACCTACCTGGTCTTCCGGGCTTGAGCAGTCAATGTTACTAAAATAAAAACAGAATGCACTAAAGGATTGCACTAAAGGTCCTGTGTTAAGGCTTGATGAAAACGAATGTCTCCTGACAGGAGATATCTCCGCGCTGTCAGATGTTTTCCCCAAAACATTGGCTATATTTGATGCTCTTTACCACTGAATGTTTCAAATGTCCTTTAAGTGCGATGAACCTTTGTGGGCGCTCCTTCGTATACATCCAGGAGCTTATTCTGCACTGTGTCTCTGTGTGGAGGCAGCCATCTTGGTAGAAGCAGGACTTTGCTTCCACTTGTCAGAGTTGCCTCTTCTGAGAATTGATAATGTGGTGGGGTAGTGATGGAGAAGCAGTAGGAGAGGTGAAGGAAACACAGATCCACAGAATGAATGAAACAGAGGCAAGGAGATCCTTGCATTGCAGTTCCTCAGGTACAACTTCATCTCCAGCAAGGGGAACAGTGAACAGAACAGCAGTGACATCCCCAAGTCTAGTTGCCAAAGGCAGCAGTGCCTTATAAGATCTCATATTGTAGAAATACAGCAATGAGACTACAAAACAGGAGTGCCTAGGTACAAGAACCATACTGTTATTTTTCAGGAGAAATTCAAGACAAAGCCCCAATTACAATTTCTAGATGTTCCCCTTAAGGCAGTGAAATGAAGTAACAAGGGGAGGAGTCCATTGAGTTCAAGAAACCACCAATGCATTGAAAGAGCTTTGTTCCCCTTCTTCTCTGATGGGTGTTTTCAGTAAAAGACAATGTAGCAGTGGGTCACTTTATCGTGAGCTCCCCCTCTGAAGGGTGCTCGGGTTGCTTGCTGCTGGGAAGTAAGATCAATGGCATCCCTCATTGTGAAGAATGCCAGAACAGTAGTGTGGGCACAGGCCAACCTCTCACTCTAGTCTTCCAAAATGTTTGCAATCTGTAGACTAAGCTTGTGCTGCCATCGGTTTGTATGGCTGTTATTCTATTACGATTCTACAGGAAAGATGGCACCCATTTCAGGAGAATCAATGGTAATCCTGGAGTATTCCATGCCAATGGGAGATACTCTTGGGCATAAATTTGTATCCTGAGACAGAGCAGGGCATGACCTTCAAGTTAAAGCAGGCTTAAGGAAGGGGGCTTATAGCTTCAGTCAGGCGAGGTTGGATCTCTTCTAGGGCTCCAAGGGGTGAAATAAGTGTATTTCCACCCCATTAGTCGTGAGCAGTGGCGGTTCATCAATAGGGGGCGCCGCCCCCCCCGGTCATGATGAGAAAAAAAAAGTGGTCCGACTTCTTTAAAAGTGGCGCCAGATACAGTGTGTACGGAATTTTTGGGGCTCCTTGCTGTCTGGTGACAGCAATTATTGGAGTTCATAGGTCAGTCTTAAAAGTGGTGCACACACTCACACTGATTGGCTCTGTCCTCCGGAGCAGTGATTGGTCATGGTGCAGTGGGCGGGGGCGGGAGTCTGGATGAGTCGATGACCAAACATGATTCCCGTCGGGCTATCCTCCTCGCTTCGCTGCAGTCACATGCCGTGCCCAAGCCAAGTTCAAGCCGAGCCGAACTAGTCAGCCGAAGCCGGACTGGTCCGTCCCAGCCCATGAGTAGACGACGACTCACACAATGCTGCCTGCTGCCATTTGCCTGACTGTTGGTTGGGGATTGGGAAAGTTGGTCCCTAATGTCCACTGAAAACTTAAGAGAATAACAGGTGGCCTGGGTTATTAGGGGTCAACTATCCAGCATAAAACTCTGGCAACTACCAGTACCAGAGCTGAATTTAATCCCTAACATAGATGATATTTTTTATTATAGGTGTACTACAATAATAACTATATAAAAATATTTGTATAATCAAATAATTGCAAGTTTTTATTAAATGCCAGTTTTGTGAGCTTTCTCAATATCTTGAATGTAGTCATAAGAAAATAAAAATGCACAGATTGTGCTAATTGACACTTGTCTTCTGCCGCTGGCTTGCCCATTCTTCGTAATAGCCAGCCTTGAAAGACATGGATGTATGGTATGGGTGCCAAACCTGCAGGGATGATAGCAAAGACCATGAATTCAGTTGGTGCCACCTATCTTTTTACTAGTATCTGTGATGCCGTGTATACCCCTATCTGTGGTGCTGTGCTGTGTATACCTCTATCTGTGGTGCTGTATATACCCTATCTGTGATGCTGTATATAACCCATCTGTGGTGCTGTATATACCCCTATCTGGCGATGCTGGGTTGTATACTCTTGACGCAATGGGTGGAATCTATAAGGGGTGGACTTATGATAAGTGGGAAGGTTCAAAAACAAGGGCGGGGTCTGGCGCCCCCCCCCCATCCTAAAATTTCACCAGCCGCCACTGGTCATGAGTCTCTGGGAGAGCCAATGCTGTGAAACTTTGGGATGCCAAGAGGGATTTAGATTGAGTGCACTGTACAATGAAGTAGAGGTTATTTTGTTCACAGTGCTGGATCTCCCTTTCCCAGGCTAGTATGTAGAAAATTGCAGAGGGCTATTATAAAGACAGATTTAGGCACTTATACTTGTATTTAAATGTACAGATAATGATTTTTATTAAAGACATCACTGAATTAAATATTTTTTGTTATATTGATGGATCTACTTATCACTTTGATATGCAATTTTCAGTTGGGGTAGCCATTGATAATACTATTTTATTTTAATTTGCTTATTTTGAATTGTTCACTTTTGTGTTCCTATTTTATCCAAATTTGCATTAAAACAGACATTCATATACACCACATAATATGTATTCAAACTGGCCAAGACTATGAAAGAGGGGCGATTTGGATGTAGTTGGCCAGCTTGAACATGGACTGCCAGGGCCGGCTCTACCATGGGTCCCAGTGGGTCCATTGGACCCAGGCAGCACTTTGAGAGGGGCAGCAAACTGAACCACGGCTGCTTTTCCTTCTCTTTTATTTACCCAGCAAATTGACGACCAAGATTTTTTTTCCAGCAGTTGTGTGTCATGATGACAACTGCCCCCTAGGCCGCTCCGCCTGCCCCTATACTACTCTAACCCGCCCCTATACTGCCCTCGCCTTAGCCTGTCCATATATTACCCTAGCCTGTCTATATACTACCCTAGCCTACCCCTATACTATCCTAAACTGTCTATATACTGCCCTATCCTGCCCCTATACTGCCCTAGCCCACACCTTGGAATTGAATATAATGGTATGTCATATAATTTTGCATATAGATAAGGTGCTGTCAAATCTGACTTCCCGATAAATGTAATTTTAGTTTTAATTACCATGATATAAAATAATGGATTTGGGGGCCTTTTGGTGGGTGTAATTTTTTGTGGAGGGGGGGGTGCAGCATTTCATTCTTGGACCCAGGCAGCACAATGTTTTGGGCCAGGCCTGTGGACTGCTATATATGCAAACCAACAAAATCAAGATTTCCTTATTTGTGTGTATCGGTTGCTAAAAGCAAGACCCAGGTTTATGTTCAAGAGTAACCTCCTATTGGCATGGATTATTCATTTCGATATCCACCAGGCACTCCTCAGTGGGGAAGAAACAAGGCTCACAACACCACGGGACAGCTGGGAACCTCCTTTCAACTTCCATTGGGCATTCTTCAGCGAACTCTCTAGACCAAGATCGTAGACAAAAACCTTCAAAAATGCTTCCCAGCAGTGGTGTCACTAGGGTTGGTGTCATCTGGTGCATTAAAACATGGCGTCACTCCCCCGCTAGCCCACCACAGTGACCCGCCCGCTAGCCTGCCACAGGGCCCCACCGCTAGCCTGCCACAGTGCCCCCCCCCACTAGCCTGCCACAATGGGGCCCCCTGTGTCCCCGCCTACACTCAAGCTGCATAGAGGGGGCATTTAAAAATCTACTGCAGCATAGCCTGCAGGGAAGTTTCCAGCTCACTTCCAGGTTTAAAGATGGATGCCACCTGCCAGCCATCTTTATGACGCAATCAGAGATGTTTCATGAAAGCAGTGGGCCTGTGTGCAAGATCTTAATTTAGACCCTACTACCAGAGAAAGCAATGTGGCATGCAAAAATTAGGTGTGGTTTTCAGGGGCACTAGGTAGCGCCTGTTGCTTTCATAGTACAGTAAAGATGCTCAATGATTAAAGGGTTACATCATTGAGCTTGTTTGGCTCCCACTCCAGCTTTTTTTACACATTGAAAATCTGCTGACAGCACATTTTTTACTGATAATTTGAAATATGACAGAAACAGGGGGGAAGAGAGATAGGAAGGAGAGAGAGAGATGGGGGAGATGGAAAAGGAGAGAAATGGAAGAAGGGGAGAGAGGGAGGGTGAGTGAGATAGAGGTGGGGTGAGAGTGAGGGGGTGAGAGAGAGGGTTGAGAGAGCGGGTGAGAGAGAGGGGGGTGAGAGAGAGGGGGTGAGAGAGAGGGGG
>BLSH010153386.1:260089-270362 GCA_018402905.1 Glandirana rugosa
ATGTTTTGGTTCCCAGGAGCCCAAGGACGGACATTACCCGGTAACGAAATTAAACTGGCTCACTGACACTCTATAAGTGTCACAAGGTCGACCCAAGACGTTCACTCACGACCCCAGGGAAACTCTTGTTGATTCGCTGCCCTGCAGCTATTCAACAGGCGGGATAAAATACCCGAACCCAAACTTTTTTTCAAATGTCCGGGTTCGGGTCCGGGTCACGAACACCCCAAAGTTCGGTACAGACCCGAACTTTACAGTTTGGGTTCGCTCAACTCTAGATGTTATATATGGGATGCCCATTTGACCTCAACAGCAAACTTCAGGGACAATTCTTCCTATATACATGTCTATGTACAGCTCCACTTCTTCCACCAGCACTCACTTGCAGAACCCAGCTGGAACACTGTGAATATCTCACAGTCACTCGGTCAAATTAAAGCAATGGCCCATTACAGGCAGGAACCCGAGGACCCTTGGTTTTGTAGCACAATTTCAGCGTCCAGCTTACATCACTCCTTTGGCTACTGATCCCAGCACCACCTCTTCGGGCACTGCCAACCCGCCTGGCTGCAGCAACTCCTTTCACTAGCCCTCCAGGCTAACTTCCCCCCACAGTCCTCCCAGACTGACACTCACCAGCCAAACTGGCCTACTCTCAGGAGATCTCCCAGACGTGCTGACCTGCTCCTGCTGTCCTCTCTCCCTGCTCCTGCGCCTCCAAGAGGGGCTTCCTCCGTGTGTTTTGCCAAGATCCTTCCAGCACCCGAGCCCCAGGCTGAGGTAACCCCCCCCAGGCTAGGAGCACTCATAAGGGCCACAGACAGCCTCCTCAGCAATCTATCTCCATCTTCCACCCGACTGCCCCTTCCTGGCATGACTCATGCCTATTAATGAGATGGTCTGCCCCCTGCCAGCCCTTTACTGGGGATAGACTGAGGCTCTCATAACTATTCCGATCAGCTCCTCCTAACCTCCACCCACTATGTCTAGAACATTCTCCAATGTTCTAAAGAAAACAGGGGTAGGCCCCGTAGAAGCTGCTAGGATGAATCACCCAGTCCTGAGTCACTGAACCCTGACCCAGATTCCCAGCTCAGGCTTGGCCCTGAACCAAACTCATTTTTACCTTGACTAACAACACACTCATCTGCATCTAGCACACACTAGAGGGTGCTACTCTCATTCACAAAAAAAAGAGATTTAGGGAAAAATACAACATTTTGGCCACTAGATGAAGTTGACAGTCATAGTAAAGTAGTATATTTTCCTTCAGCTCCATCTGGTATCCATAATGGAGTATTTTCCTGACTCACCCTATTCTGTATGAATGAGTAAAAATTCAGTCTGGACAGGAAATAACATAGTAATATTTTTTTTCTCCAATTAGCAGTTTCACAAGATGAATAGTTATGTATTTAAAAAAATAAAATTAACAACCCTGAAAAACAACCCCACACCATAATCCCCCCTCCACTAAATGATATGGACCAAGAGAATTTACCTCAGAGCTTAGGGAACAGCAGCTTTGCTTCCACATGATTGGATGATGGCAGTCAGCAGAGCTTCCCCTGATTTAGTAAGCTATGGAGAAAAGTCCCTTGCAAAGTGAACAGTCTATTTTCATTTTATAAATCAGCTCCATAGTCTGCAGGAGCCTGTGCATTGCATCCACGATCTGCTTATAGACAGGTGCAGGTAGCTAGTCTGTTACTAGGTGGCTCTGTTCATAATAGTGTCTGGTTACAGAAAACAGTGTCATTAGGTGCTAGGCCCCTTTTTTTGTTACAGCCCTCCTGTAGTGATGTAATGGGTGAGTCAGTGCCCAGATATAAGCCACATCGCCGTCAATCGATGCAGCGCTTTACATACATTGTACATTCACATCAGCCACTGCCCTCAAGCAGCATACAATCTAAGGTCCCTAACTCACGTTCTTACATACACATACTAGGGCCAATTTACCTCCCAGCATGTCTTTGGCGTGTGGGAGGAAACCCACGCAGGCACAAGGAGAACATGCAAACTCCAGGCAGGCAGTGCCATGGTTGGGATTTAAATTGATGACCTGAGAGCTGCTAGACCTGGACATGGCTGGAGGCCAGGGAGAGATAGACCTGCACCTAGAAGAGCCAGCTGTAGACTAAAGCACTTGTGGGTTTAAAGCGGTTGTCTACCCTTTAGAGGGATTTTTACCTACAGGTAAGCCTATAATAAGGCTTACCCGTAGGTAAAATTAATATCTCCTAAACCTCTAAGGTTTAGGACAGTGGTTCTCAACTCCGGTCCTCGGGACCCCCCAACAGGCCAGGTTTGCAGGATAACTGAAAAACATCACAGGTGATATAATTTGCTGCTCAGTGATTGCAGTATTCTAGTCTGCATCTCTCCAAGGCAATACTTAAAATCTGGCCTGTTGGTGGGTCCCGAGGACCGGAGTTGAGAACCACTGGTTTAGGAGATATTCCCCCTCCAAGCAGCTGTGGCATCACGGCGCATGCGCCGTGTATGTCCCCGCACATGCGCCGTGATGTCCCACATAGTGCCGGACCTTGCCGGAAAGATGGACTCCCGTGCGCATGTGCGAGAGTGACGTCTCGTGGCTCCAGCCAGTCACAGCGCCGGCGCCGCATACCCAGAAGCAAGATCCAAGGGAAGATGTCTGCTCCCTCAGAGGGGACCGAGCAGCCCGGTTGGATCTTCATTTCAAGGTGAGTATTTCATAATGAGCTAGTATGCGGCATACTAGCTCATTATGCTATTGTCTTGCAGGGTTTTTTTTTGTCTTTTGTTTTTTCACTGGGTAGACAACGGTTTTCACTAATCCTTTTTTAGGTAGAATTCTCCTTTAAGGGGACATGGCAGGGAGGTGTGTCCTATGCCTGCATACTTTTGCTAATAGGTGTCCCTCGTTCCTATTGTAGCGGGTGCTCTACTCTCACTCGCGACCCCTCCAAACTGGCCATCGTGAGTATACAAGCTCTTCACTGGGAGAGTGCGCCTGTCAGCATGAGGCAGAGGAAGAGAACAGACCTAGGTGAGGTACTGTCCTCCCAGGTCATTTCAGGCCTCCGCTTCCAGTCAGGACCTCCAGCCTGAGAGAGGATCCCAGGTGCATATCCAGGTGCACCTGCACCGATGGTGAAGCGTTCCAGTGTAAGGTGACCAATCGGGCCGCCAGGAAAGCCTGCCTGTTCCAGGACGTTCGTTTAGGCCTTGGCCGCAGGATTGGGTGAGAGGGCTTTTGCCCATTTGCAGGAAACAGGGACATTGCACACAGAGGGAGTTAAATGGGCACTGTATACAGATGCCATTATCCTTTCACCTTGCAGAGGAAGATCTTGCATTCTTAACTTGATAATTCGGGCCAGTTGTGTTATTTGGGCCTGCTATCCAGGCGTTTAGGCACACCAACGAGAGTGGCTAGCTGAAGATGCCAATACTCATCTTTCTTCAAAGGGACTGAAGTCACTAGTGCCATACAGGCTCGCACACACATATTCCGGACTCTGTATATGCAGTGGTCATGCGGGACCGCTCATCTGGGAAGTTAAGCCATTAACTATTGATTTGAATTCCGTGTTGTTATTTGGGCCTGTGGTGTCAGGAGATAGAAGAGAGAGGTCTGACATAAAGATGGTCAGTCTTCTGCTCTCCTCCTACCTGGACTCATAGAGCCAACTGTGAGTAAAGGCAATCAATCTGGTACAGGGTGCCATATTATGATTTATTGTTATTGAAGTGTTTGCCTCTGCTCTTGGGGTTGTTCTTAGGTTTTGAATCCCCTGAAAGCAGCTTGCTTATTGTATTGAGCTATATTGCTCATGACCTCAGCTATTGCTCTTCTATTCCATTCTTTGAACACATATAGTGTTATTGTTTGTTACCTTTCCACAGAAATATTGCAGTAAAGATAATTTCTGTGTTTTATCATAACGTGTGTGATTGCATTGGTCCTTGCACTTACACTATTGCCAGGTGTGCCAGAGGGGCTGAGGCTATTCCCCCTTCGGGGGTAACGCTACACTATTTCAAAAAGTTGGGAGGTATTCTAATGACCCTTGGATGGAAGAGACTTGAGTTAGGGAAGATGGCTTAGTAAAGGTGCTGCATGATGCTTTCACATGTGAATACTGTGGACCGTCCACTAAATATGACTATGTACAGTCAAATGACCCTGGATAGTATGTCGAAGTGATGTAACTGTTTGTGCCATTTTCTATGTTCCATCAGTAAAGTGCAACAACCCTATCTTTGTGTGGACATTCCTTCCTTTGAGGAAATAAAGGCTAATGGCCGGAAATATCGGGAGGAGGCCTCTGGCATGGAGTGGGAACAGGAGGGTGAATGCTTAACCACTTCAGCCCTGGAAGGATTTCGCACTTTAGGACCAGAGCACTTTTTGCGATTCGGCACTGCATCGCTTTAACTGACAATTGCGCGGTTGTGCGACGTTGTACCCAAACGAAATTTGCTTCCCTTTTTTCCCAAAAATAGAGCTTTCTTTTGGTGGTATTTGATTACCTCTGCGTCATTTCTGATCGCCGCTGTTTTTTGATCGTTTTTGGCCGATTTATATCCTTCCTCTTATTTTTGGTAAAAAAAAGTCGCAATCGCCGTTTATTGATTGGTTTGTGCAAAAGTTGCCGTGTTTACGAATAATGAGAATTTATTTCTGGGGTTTTAATTTTTTTTTTTTTTTATTAGTAATGGCGACGCTCTGCGATTTTTAGCGGTACTGCGGGCCATTTTGACACTTTTTTGGGACCATTTATACAGCGATCAGTGCTATAAAAATACACTGATTACTGTGTAAATGCCATTGGCAGTACTGTGTTCCCTCAGTGTGTTCTAACTGTATGGGGACTGGGCTGGCAGGGGGAGGGGAGTGATCACAGCTTCCATATACAGGAAGCCTGTGATCACAGCCCTTCCCCCTCTGTCAGAACAGAGACCCGTGTTTACATACACCGACCTCCGCTCTGTCGCTCTGGGGGGAGGGTCGCGGGTAGCCGGCGGTGATCAAGTCTGCCCTACCCACACCCTGGCCCCCCCCCGGAAACCCTGTGAGTTTGCGAGCTCTGTGGCGGCTCACGCTTACAATACTAGTTTTGCGATAACGAGCCACTCTGCCGCCGTCACGCTGCGGCGGGCGGTCGGCAAGTGGTTAAAGACTCAAGCAGGAGGGTCACTGTTTTAGCAGAAGAATTGGGGCAGGGACTTGTGCTCTTTTCACTCAATTTTAGCCATTTGCAATCCCCTTTCCCAAAGAATTAAATTCAAAATACTAACAACCACCCACAACTCTGCCCCAGCTACATCAGTAGCCTACTCTCAAAATACCAACCTAATCGTCCTCTTCATTCTTTTCAAGACCTCCTGCTCTCCAGCTCCCTCATCACCTCCTCCCATGCTCGCATCCAGGACTTTTCCAGAGCCTCTCCAATCCTATGGAACTCCTTACTCCAATCTGTCCGATTATCTTCTACTTTGTTAGCTTTTAGAAGATAAATAATATAAAACAGTTGCGCTCATTAAAGTGAAATATAAATTACTCAATTAATAAATGGTGGTAAACACAAATTGACCAGTGATATCCAAAATTTTCAATAAATTATATAAAAAGTGTTCAAAAGTCTCTTAGTCGAAAAAAAAGTGTGAAGAAATGAGGTGAAAAGCAGGTCTTCCTCCTCTGGTGTGAAATAAATCAGCAACTATTCATCAAACAAAATCCACCCGGAAGTGTGCAGACCAACACCAATAATGTGCACGCGTGTATTGACACACAGGGGTACTCTTACCAGAGCGAGAGGATCTGTTATCGCTAACAGATCAGAAACGCCAGCAGAAATAACCCTCTGCGGGGTATGGATCAGGTGTTGTTTCTCTCCTTCCGATAGACAATGCTCAAATCAGCTCATCTCAACCTCCATATTAGCATTTAGATCCATGATTCCCGCATCATAAAAGAGAGAGAGCCTCATAGCGTAACTCCATCAATAAAAATTTATTATTATAAGCATAAAAATGGGTACTCACATACGGTAATAAAATCAATCGCTTGAAAGTTTAAATTTGCCGGCAATAGGATAAAGATATTCAGCGTCCCCGTCCTGGGTTCGTAGTAGGCGTGGTGACGTCAGACGTGGCTCCGCCCTACATGTTTCGTCAAACGTGACGTCGTCCAGGGGCTCGGGGCAATGCTCTGACGCACCACCTTATATACATCACTTGCGCACCAAGCCTCCATTTCAGGAAGCCGGACGCCATTGAATTGAAGACCGAGTTCTCAAACCAGGCATATGATTCACTGGTTAGGAACACCGGTCACAGACAAAATAGTAAATCAATTCCCCAGATTGATAATCATAAGCCAATGGGCTGATATGTAAAAATATTCTACTAAAAACAAAACAAACATCAAAATTCGAAACCTTCATAGATGTAACATAAAGAGTATATTCCTGTGTTACATAATAGCTAGATGGGCTAATCCGCAGAGTGAACTACAACAACCCATCACCGATTAGGTCCACTACCATTCCAATGATTATGGTCATATTGGGGTTCCCTCCTGTATGGTTAATGAAATCCCATATACGAGTTATGATCACATAACGTTCCTCCCCCTCATATATGGTTAATGAAATCCCAAATATACATTCTGATCACATGACACTCATCCCCCATGGGGCTTAGATGTTAAATATCATAGGGGATGAACCGACCCATTGGTGCTGGTGTTGTTGTCCCTCACTCATCTCCCTAGTAAGACTGCATGAATACAAAACGAATAAAAAGTGAGCTAGAAATATTTAAAACTAAAAAGTAGGTCAAAAAGGTTAGACTACACATAGGTCAGAAATATAGAATACAAACACCCAAAATAGAGTCCAAATATACAGCCAGGTATCATGAATTATCAATAAAGGCATTGATCTCTACATCCGTGTTTAACCCTTTCGGCTTAAGTGTCTGAGCTCTATAGATCCAATTAATTTCCAGTTTGGAGATCTCTCTCCTTTTGTAACATCCTCTCCATTTATTTTTCAATGTGTCTATGCCCATAAATGAAGTGCCTCTTATATTTCTATCATGTACTTCCAAATAATGCCTTGAAAGGGGATGCTTAGTGAATCCTTTTTTTATTTTTCCCATGTGTTCTTTAAGACGAACCTGCAGTGGTCTAATGGTTCTCCCTATATATTGGAACCCACAGGGGCAAGTGATAACATAAACCACATGAGTGGTATTACATGAAATGAAAGGTTTTATGGGAAAAGAATGACCTGTGCTGTTGGAGTGAAAAACAGTTGTTTTCCTTTCTTTAATGTGGTTCACTCTACACACCGCACATCTCCCACATTTGTAGTAACCCCTCAGGTTCTGAAAGAACATGAGATTTTCTCGTGGGGGGTTACACACATTGGGTGCAATCAGATCCCTCAGAGTAGGAGCACGTTTAAAGACCACTTTAGCTTTATCGGGTATGACAGGGCCTAAGACCGAGTCATTCTTTAGGATATGCCAATGTTTGTATACCAGTTTTCTAATGGCCCAATGTTGGGTGGAAAACCTGGTAACAAACGGTATTAGATAGTTGAGACCCTCACTCTCAGCTGGGGTCTTACCCCTGAGTAATGTATCCCGTTCACATCTTTCAACCTCCTCACGGGTCTTAGTTATAAATTCAGTCTCATACCCTTTGTTTATAAACCTAGATACCAGACTTCCAGATTGATCGTGGAAGTCTCGTGTCCTGGTACAGTTACGTCTTAAACGTAAAAATTGACTTTTCGGGATAGATCTTAGCCAGGCCGGGTGATGGCAGCTATCCTTAGGGATATATGAGTTTCTATCCGTGCTTTTGAAAAAAGTAGATGTAAGTAGGTGGCCATTTTCACCCCAGATCCTTAGATCCAGAAAGTTAACAGATTGTTGGCTAGCCTCGTATTTGAACTCTATCCCTCTGTCATTGGTATTGAGTTTTAACATAAATTCAGATAGGGATTCATATGAACCTTCCCATATGAGCAGGACATCATCAATAAATCTAGTCCATAGGATCAATTGAGAATGGTTTTGGACATAGATAACGTCCTCCTCCCATTTCCCCATAAAGAGGTTGGCCAAACTGGGGGCAAATTTGGCCCCCATGGCCACACCTCTATGTTGGAGGAAGAAGTCCCCTTCATGCCAAAAAAAATTATGAGTAGTGGCATATCTCAAAAGATCCATTATGAACTCCCGCTGTATACTAGGCAAGGAAGACCCTTTATTCAGAAAGTACTCAACTGATGATAAGCCCCAATCGTGGGGAATGTTGGTATACAATGAGGTGACATCGGCCGTCACCAGCCAATGTCCATCTCTGTATCCACATTCATTCAAGATGTTAATGACATGACCTGTATCCTTGATGTAAGCAGGAAGAGATCTTACAAGAGGCTGCAGGAAACCATCTATATATTTACCCACCCTCGATGTTAGTGAGTCAATCCCACTAATAATGGGGCGACCTGGAGGGTGGGTAAGGTTTTTATGAATTTTGGGGAGGTAATACATTATAGGGATTCTTGATGTTTTAGGGATCAAGAATGCCCTTTCCTTCTTATTCAGAATGCTTAAGTCAGATCCCTTTTTAACTATCGCTTCAAGTTCTTTGCGATAGCCCGGGCGTGGATCAGATGGTAGTGGGGTATAGGTTTCCCTATCTCCCACTATCTTATTGAGTTCACATAGATAGTCGTCCTTATTCAGGACAACTATCCCACCCCCTTTATCAGCTGGGCGAATCACAATTTGTTTTTCTTGACACAGCTGATCAAATCCTCTTTGCAGTTCACTACTCATTCTATCTTTTTTGATCTTAATCCCCTCAAGGTCCCTGATCATCAGGTCTCTAAAGACCTTTATGTTTGAAGACATACCCCCTGGGGGGTTAAAGAGAGAAGAGTTGGACAATTGTGAGTGTTGAATCTCACTTGTATATTGTCTGGTATTTTTAATAGGATTAGACAACATGTATCGCTTGACGCTTAGTTTTCTTGTGAACTTTTGTATGTCCATATATGTATTAAATTTACTCAATGGACAAGGGGGAGCAAATTTCAACCCCTTGTCTAAAATACAAGTCTCTTCCTTAGTCAGTGTGTGATCACTCAAATTGTATATTCCTTCGCCCATTATTCCCTCTTTCTTTTGTTTTTTGGTTGCCCTCCCCCCTCTGGTTCCTCTTTTCTTCCTATAGGTCTTTGTGTTTCTCCTTGTAGCCTGTGAAAATCCCGATACTGGGATGTTTCATGATCATCATGATCCCTATATGCTGAATGAGGGTATTCATAGTGGCCACGATTGGAGTAACCAGGAGATACCCAAGTGGGTCTCGGTCCCCTCTCATGTTCATAGGGAGTATGATTCCCTTTAGGTCCCCTCTCATATTCATAGGGAGTATGATTCCCTCTAGGTTGTCTATCCTGGTGGTAATGATAATCACCCCTGTATTCATCTCTCAAGGGTTGATATCTATTATACACCGGTATCCCATATGCATCTGAATCATCCCGATTCTCCTGCCTTCTGGGTGGATAATTTGAATAATATCCTCTCCCCTGGGGGTTCTGGCCCCCTTGAGGTCTATTTGGTTCCCTCTGAGCCGTTTTAGCAGGATGTCTACTTTGCTGGGAATGTTGTGGGGTCCTTACTGGGGATTTATAAGACACCCTCCTTTTAGCCGGTGTGGGGCGGCCAGTATTTGAATGGTTTTTGGTTGACTTACCATTCTGATTTTTACTCTCATGGGCAGCAGGGTTCGTCACATTAGACCCCTCTCCTGCTGATAGCAATTTCTTTTGCCAGTCAAACACTAACCCAGCCTTATAGTCCCCTACATCCCTGTTATATTTTTTCTTTTTCTTGTTTTTTTGTTCAACCTCTTCTTTCTCTAATAAATTCTTAAGGTTGTTAGATCTCTCTCTATATTCCTCACTACCCTGGTGGGGTAATAATTGCTCTTTTAAGGAGTCAATCTCTCCACTCAGGTGAGTGAGTTTTCCGTTTTTCCTAGTCAGGAGAAATCTGAGGAAATTAAGCCCAGCCTCGTTAAAGTATTTAAACCATTCCTCTAATTCAATGTCCCCTTTCTGTGGGGAAACATCCCACCTTAAACTGCGTGGGACCATTGAATCTTGAAGGTATTGCTCTAAATAGGCTATGTCCCATATTGTATGTAATTCAGAGATTGTCAAGTTCTTCAGTCTCATAAAAAGGCCTCCAA
>BLSH010153386.1:279092-308467 GCA_018402905.1 Glandirana rugosa
ATGCTGCTGCTAGACTAATATACCTTACTCACCGATCCATGACTGCTGCTCCTGTCTTCCAATTCCTTCACTGGCTTTCCCTACCCCACTGTGTAAAATTCAAAATACAAACCGCAACATACAGGGCCATTCCCACAACATTGCTCCCAGCTACATCACCAACTTCATCTGCAGATATCACCCAAATTGTCTCTCTGCTCCTCTCAGGACCTCCTGCTCTCTAGCTCCCTTGTTACCTCCTCCCATGCCTGCCCCCAGGACTTCTCCAAAGCCTTTCCCATTATCTGGAACTTCCTGCTCCAGTATGTCCAGTCAGCCCCTACCCTGTCTGCCTTTAGGCAATCTCTGAAAACTCACTTACTCAGGGAAGCTTACCCCACCCTCACCTAAGAACTATACCCGAGTCACCTCTATCACCATGCAGCTATTATTGTAATTGTCTTTTTGTTCCTATGGCTGTTGGACGTGCTGCATCTTCATACTGCATGGTTATCATGACTTCTGGATGAGCATTCAAATGCCGGTGTGGAAACACCGTCACCTAGAGCGGCCCTCCAAGCTCTTAAAACAAGCCTGTGGGTGACGTTGGTGCTCAGCAAGGTCCATAAAGACATGGATGAGCAAGTTTGGGGTGAAGGAATTTGACTGGCCTGACCTCAACCTGATAGAACACCTTTGGGATGAATTAGAGCGAAGACTGTGAGCCAGGCCTTCTCATCCAACATCAGTGCCTGACCTCACATATGGGCTTCTGGAAGAATGGTCAAACGTTCCCATAGACACTCCTAAACCTTCCCAGAAGAGTTCAAGCTGTTATAGCTGCAAAGGGTGGGCCGACTGAATATTGAACCCTACGAACTAAGACTGGGATGCCATTAAAGTTCATGTGCGTGTAAAGGTAGATGTCCCAATACTTTTGACAATATAGTGTATCTCCTAAATGGTTCATATTTAGGAAATATTTACAGTGCCTATAGGTAAGCCCTATCATAGGTTTAAATTGTGCATGGGAGTTTACTCCCACTTTAAGAGTGCTGCACTAGTGGTCATCGTGTCCCGTGAAATAAAGTTAAAAATGGTGAGCGTTGCATAATGCAACTTTTTAAATATTTGATTCTGTTTCAAATGAATCATTAATGTGCCAAATAAAACTCTTTTTTTTTTTCCTTTTCTTTATGCTAGTTGATTTGATTTTATAGACTCCGGTGAGAATGGCGTAGCATTTTCTTTAGCTACATTGTCTGAAGTCTGAGTGCAATCTCTAGAGGGAGATATGCCCACATGAAGCTGACAGCAAGGCAGCTGGCTGAGGAGAAGCCGTAGCCACAGGAAATTGCATTAATAGTGTGAAAATTAAGGAATAAAATGAAACCGAGAGTTTCTAGGAGACTGACAGCCTCTACACTTTTTGTAATTATTCTGTTTTCATCTTCGTTGGTTTAAGATGCTTGCATGAGCCTTCAGCTAAAGCCAAATAATGTAATATGAAAACGTGAGAAGTGCACACGCGGGTATAGGTGCGAGAGCCACCAGGGTACGAGAATGAGGCTGTCACAACCCCGTCTAAATCGGGCCATACGCTAAGAGACATTTGTACACTTTTTTTTTTTTCTTTAAGAGCTTTTGTTTGATTTTCTAAACTTAGCTGAGGTCAAATCAGTGTTCATTTTTGACCACAGTGAGGAGAACATTCTAATAGAGCAGTGTTTTTCAACTCCAGTCCTCAAGGCACACCAACAGGTCATGTTTTCAGGATTTCCATGAGTTTGCACAAGTGATTTGATCAGTTTCACTGCCTTAGTAATTACCACAGCTGTTTCATCTGAGGGAAATCCTGAAAACATGACCTGTTGGTGTGCCTTGAGGACTGGAGTTGAAAAACACTAATAGAGGATGAACATTTTTTCTAAAACTAACAAATTTCTCATAGTGAAAGTGGTTTTATCCACTTCTGGACTGCCTGCCCACCCGCCAGGCACAGCAACATGCTGGTACGTCACTACCTGCTTCCTTGTTTACTTGGATAAAAGGGATGGTGCACAAAGAAATGTGACCTCTAACACCTGGTTCATGGATCTTTGTTAAAGGAAAGGACTGCCTATACAACAAAAGCCGGCATCCTGCCATTTAGGAACCTTGACCCAACATAACCACTCATGGGAATTGTTCCCACCAAATAGAACCCAGCAACAGCCCTGACGAAGGGGGAGTCTGTTCCCCCAAAACTCATTGGTTTTATATACATGCTGCTAATTTCTAATATAGATCCATGAACCAGATTTTAGAGGTCACATTTCTTTGGACACCAGGTGCAGCTTGCTTTTTATCTAAGTCTACATTCTGAAAAGACCTTAAGGTCACACAAAAAAGGCAGCACCCCCGAGAGCGCCTATCACCACCATCCATCACTGGGCACTGGACTCCATCTATCACTGGGCACTGGGCACCATCCATCACTGGGTTTGCACCAGAACTCCCAAACATAGCAAAAGTTCGGACCCAAACTCTGAACCCCATTGAAGTCTAAGGGACCAGAACTTGAAAAATCAAACGTGCCCATTTTGAAGGCTTATATGCAAGTTATTGGTCATAAAAAGGGTATGGGGGTCTGGGTACTGCCCTGTGGGACATGTATCAATGAAAAAAAAAAAACTTTTAAAAAAGATCATTTTTAAAGGAGCAGTGCTATAAATGATGCTTAAAGTGAAACAGTAAAAATGGAAGAGTCTTTTAAATAAAGTGTCTGGGGGTTCCCTTAGTCTGCCTGTAAAGTGGCACATCTGTACCGTGCATAGAACCTGCTGCAGCAAAACTGACATTCCTAGAGGAAAAAAAAAATGACATTTACATTGCCAGCAATGGACTAAAATCCAAATTCCTCACAATGGGACTTTACCGGACAAGGATACAAAAGAAATATAAAAATATACAAAAGCTTCTCGTTCAAATATTTTTATTGATAAAACAAGAAGAGGAAACAAGCCCGTGGGCCAAACAGGTTACAAAGTCATACCAAATCTATTATATTACGAGGGGATATTCCCTTATAGCGATCTTGATAGACAGTTGAGTAAAATATACAAAAGTTTATTTAAACATGTGGACACAAATGACAGTTAGTGGATTAAAAACAAACACATGGTGTCAATGACTGCAGTCAATATATCATTGGATAACCTGATTGGAACCGACTACACGTTTCGACTTAATTGAATTATAGACTTGATCAGGGACAGCAGGTTATCTAGTTCCAAAGAGATGTCTCTATGGATCATAAAATACAAAAATTATGTATATGAAAAATCATGTGTCATAATGAGAGGTTAAACACCACATCAAGTACAATATATCTTATTACATACATTTGAAGGGAAAACGTGGCTATGCTAACCCAATATGCTCATGACTTACCGCAGGGAGCCAGCGTCAATGAACCAGCAGACAATAATTTTGGTGTAAAAAGTGCAAAATGAAAATATTGGTCAGAAAGTTGCCCTGAGAACAGTGTGACACCACATACAAGCGCTCCAATACACATCCCCGCCCTCCAGAAGGGGCCAGAATGACAGGATAAAACACTGTTGCTCCAAAAAGGAAATCTAGGTTAGACAAAGGTATTGATTAGCATATAGACTTTCAAAAATCAAGTGATGTTCATAGAAAGGTAGGCAAGTCATGCCCACCCAATATCAAATGAACCTAGAGACATACCTGAAGAGTACAAATGGCATTATATAAAAACTAGAGGGATTACATCTGCCAAAGTGTATTAAGTATGCAGTGCCAGCAATACATCATTATTGCCTGCAATAGAAAAATGTGAAAAAAATGGTGTGGGATCCTCCCCAATCCATACCAGGCCATTGGGTCTTTTTGGGGGGGGGGGGGTTGTGCTATTCTGTTGCTTGCAATTTAAATGTAATTTTTTTTTCTTTAGAAATGTCAGTTTTGCTGCAGCAGGTTCTATACATGATTCAGATGCACCACTTTACAGGCAGAGCAAGGGGACCCCCCCCCCATGGTACTAGATTTAAAGGAAATGTTCATTGTTATTGTTTCACGCCTTACATCAGGTTCCCCAGAGAGCCCCCTCCTTACATGAGGGTCCCCAGAGAGCCCCCCTCCTTACAGTAGGGTCCCTAGAGAGCCCCCCTTCTCACATCTGTCACGTCTGGAGGGAGAAGCTCCATGCTTCTCCACTGAACACAGGGGGGTGGAAGGGCAGAGTCAGACAAGCCATGTGGCATTGGCAACAGCCGCAGCAGCCCAGTCAAGATCAGGAAGTCCCGTGCTTCTTCAATGAACATAGGGCAGGGGCGGAGTCAGACAAACCATGTGGTTGGTTGTTGGATGCTGATTGGTCGTGTCCCAGCAACCAACCACCACTGACAGCTGCAGGGGGGAGCCGGGAGGTGTGGCACCAGCCAGGACTGCAGGAAAGAGTTCAGATCTCCACTGAATGCGGGGGCAAGGTCAGACTAGCCACGTGCTTGGATGCTAGACGCCGGGCAGTCCTAGCAACTAACCACTAATGCCGGCAGTGGCAGCAGCAGGAGCCAGGAGGTGGGACTGCAGCGGCATCACTGTGGCAGGAAGAATGTCAGATCTATGGCAACACTGGCGTGGACTCAAGGGCAGCTGCTTCAGACCCCACAACAATAACTGGGCCCTGGGCAGCTGCCCCTTGAACCCCACGTTAAAGACGGCTCTGCCTACAACCCCTAGTAATGCAAAATAAATCATATTTGAAAGATAGTAGGGAACTTATAAAACTACTTCAAGTGTACATTGAATCCCTGTACACAATCTTAGACTAGAAGATGGTCTGAAGACGGTTCGATGAGCACTAACAAATCAGTCCAAACTCAAAGATGCGCAAATAAATAATTTAATTAAAGGGTTAAAGAAGATGGCTAAGGGCAATCATTTCTTCTGGTTCCAGGACCAATACTACAATTTAAATAAAGGGAGTACCATGGGGGCACGCAATGCACCCAGCGTAGCAAAAAAGAATGGGGAGGGCTTATGTTCTACAAAAGGTACATTGATGACATTGTCCTGCTTTGGGGAGGGTACCCAAGTTAGTTTAAAATTTCTTTTTAGGTACATTAAATAATAACAAGTATGGTCTAAAATATTCAGCTCATTGGGATCTAAAAGCAATTACTGTATATACTCGAGTATAAGCCGACCCGAATATAAGCTGAGGCACCTAATTTTACCACAAAAAACTGGGAAAAGTTATTGACCCAAGTATAAGCCTAGGGTGGGAAATGCAGCAGCCAGAACACAGGGACAGGGAGCCAGAACACTGATATTGTAGCCAGAATACAGGGATTGTAGCCAGAACACAGGGATTGTAGCCAGAACACAGGGACTCAGCTATTACACAGGGATTATAGCCAGAACACAGGGATTGTAGCCAGAACACAGAAGAGATGAGTAAGGTAGATTCACAATGTAAATAGCGCGCTGCTTCTAAGAGCCGCTCTGTGCATGAAACTGTGACCTAATTAAATTGGAATGTAGAGAATGCAGAGAGAGAGCTGCAGATCTTCACTGAGATCGGAGGTGGGCGGGACTGAACAGCTAACACCCGCGCGTCCCGCCCCCCTCCCGACATCAAGTTTAAAATCTGACACCTCTCTCAGCATTCTCTACATTCCAATGTGATTAGTCACAGTTTCATGCACAGAGCGGCTCTTAGAAGCAGCGCGCTCTGTGTAATGTGAATCTACTCATCTCCTCAGACAACCCACAGACACTGACTCGAGTGTAAGCCGAGGGGGGCCTTTTTCAGCACAAAAGATGTGCTGAAAAACTCAGCTTATCCGGTTCCCGACCGTGCGCCGTGTTTTCACGGCGGCAGTCGGGGAGCCCTGCGCGAATCGCCGTAAATAAGCGGCGATTCGCATTTGGCCACCAGGGGGCGCGCGCGCCCCCGCCGCACTCCTGGGGAGTGTGCCCACGGCTCGGGCGGACCCGATGTCCGCCGGCGAGCCGTGATGAGCAGCTACAGGGCAAAGAACGGGGAACCGCCGATGTAAACACGGCGGTTCCCCGCCCTGTCAGTGGGGCATGAGAGATCTACTGATCCCTGTCACTGGGATCAGTTAGATCTCTCATGCCCATGTTAGCCCAACCCCCCCACAGTAAGAACACACCCAGGGAACACAGTTAACCCCTAGATCTCCCCCTGCAGGTTAACCCCTTCACTGCCAATGACATTTATACAGTAATCAGTGGACATTTAAATTTCTGATCGCTGAATAAATGTCATTGGTCCCAAAAAAGTGTCAAAATGTTCCGACATGTCCCCCCCAATGTCGCATTACTGCTAAAAATCGCAGATCGCCGCCATTACTAGTAAAAAAAAAAAAAAAAACCCCAGAAATGAATTCTCATCATCCGTAAAGGCGGCCACTTTTGCGCAAACCAATCAATAAACACCAATTGCGATTTTTTTTTATCGCAAATATGAGGAATTATATAAATCGGCCAAAAACGGTGAAAAAACATGTTTTTTTATATTTTTTTTTTGGATTTGAATTTTAGCAAAAAGTAAGAAATTTGGGTTTTTTTGCAAAATGGTCGCTCTTCTTTTGTTTATAGCGTCGATAAGAAATGACGCAGAGGCGATCAAATACCACCAAAAGAAAGCTCTATTTGTGGGAAAAAAAGGACGCAAATTTTGTTTGGGTACAACGTCGCATGACCGCGCAATTGTCAGTTAAAGCGACGCAGCGCCGAATCGCAAAAAGTGCTCTGGTCCTAAAGTGCAAAATTCTTCCGGGGCTGAAGTGGTTAAACTCGAGTATATACAGTATTTATTTAGACTTGGTATTAACAAAAAAAAAAAAAAAAAACAAGATTAGCACAAAAACGTTTTTCAAAGAAAAAGCTAGGAATGGTGATGTGCCTATTCAGAGTTGCCATCACCCTCAAAGGCTTAAGGCCATTCCCAAAAGTCAATATATACGGGTTAGGAGGAATTGTGACTGCTTAGAAGATTTTAACACTGATACACAAATTCTCACAAACAGGTTTATAGAGAAGGGTTATTCCCCTATAGAATGAATTAGTTGTACAAATAAAGTTTTGCTATCAATAGGGAATCCCTTTTAACCAGTTCAGATCCGCGCTATAGCCAAAAGACGGCTACAGCGCGGATCTGAATTGCCCGGTGGACGTCCATGGACGTCCGCCCCTTTGAGCACTCCCCGCATGCACTCACAGCCTGCGGCGGTGCGCTCTCGCGGCCGCCGCATGCTGTGTGGGCGTGCCCGTGAGACCCGTCAATCACCTGTAACAGCTGCAGAACGGGGAACCACCGATGTAAACATGGCGGTTCTCTGTTCTGTGAAGGGATCAGTTAGATCTGTTATGTTCCGACCAGTCCCGCCCCCACACAGTTAGAACATACACAGGGAACACAGTTAACCCCTTCACTGCCAATGACATTTATACAGCAATCAGTGGACATTTCAATTTCTGATCGCTGCATAAATGTCATTGGTCCCAAAAAAGTGTCAAAAATGTCCGGCATGTCCGCTGCAATATCGCAGTCCTGATAAAAATGGCAAATCGGCGCCATTACTAGTAAAAAAAAAAAAAATAGTAAAAATGCCATAAATCAATTTCCATAGTTTGTAGACGCGATAACTTTTGCACAAACCAATCAATATACGCCAATTGCGATTTTTTTTTTTACCAAAAATATGTAGAAGTATATATATATTGGCCAAAACTGATGAATAATTTTCTTTTTTATATATTTTTTTGGATATTTATTATAGCAAAAAGTAAAAAATATTGTTCTTTTTTCAAAATTGTCGCTTTTTTTATAGCGCAAAAAATAAAAAACGCAGAGGTGATCAAATACTACCGAAAGAAAGCTCTACTTGTGGGGAAAAAAAATTATAAAAATTGTGTTTGGGTACAACGTCGCATGACCGTGCAATTGTCATTCAAAAATGCAACAGTGCTGAAAGCCTAAAATTGGTCTGGGCAGGAGGGGGGTTTACGTGCCCAGTAAGCAAGTGGTTAACAAACAGTAAAAAAGATAAATTTAGAGGGGATCTAGCATTAATCACCGGTTTCCACCGACAATATAGGGAAGTGTATTTTTTTAAAAAACATTGGCCCATCCTTCTTAAGGATAGGGACCTTAACCACTTCAGCCCTGGGGGAATTTCACACTTTAGGACCAGAGCACTTTTTGCTATTTGACACTGCATCGTTTTAACTGACAATTGCGCGGTCATGCGACGTTGTACCCAAACAAAATTTGCGTCCTTTTTTTCCCACAAACAGAGCTTTCTTTTGGTGGTATTTGATCACCTCTGCGTCATTTCTGATTGCCGCTATAAAACAAAAGAAGAGCGACAATTTTGCAAAAAAAAACCCCAATATTTCTTACTTTTTGCTATAATACATATCCATAAAAAAAATATAAAAAAAACTTTTTTTTTCATTGGTTCTGGCCGATTTATATTCTTCCTCATATTTTTGGTAAAAAAAAAAAAATCGCAATTGGCGTTTATTGATTGATTTGCCCAAAAGTTGCTGCGTTTACGAATGATGAGAATTCATTTATGGGGTTTTTATTTATTTATTTTTTTTTTTACTAGTAATAGTGGCAATTTTTATCGGGACTGTGATATTGCAGCAGACATGTCGGACCATTTTGACATTTTGTTTCTATGAAAATGCACTAATTAAATGCCATTGGCAGTAAAGGGGTTAACTGGCAGGGGGTGCTCTAAGGGGTTAACTGTGTTCCCTCAGTGTGTTCTAACTGTATGGGGGCTGGGCTGGCTGGGGGAGTAGAGTGATCACGGCTCCCATATACAGGGAACCTGCGATCACATCCTTTCGCCCCTCTGAACTGAGCCGTGTTTAGATACATGGATCCCCATTCTGTCACTCCGCTGGGACAATCGCGGGTAGCTGGCGAAAATCGAGTCCGCCCTACCCCCTCCCTGGCCCCCCCGAAGCACAGTGTGCGAGCTCGCAGCCGCCATCACCTGAAGGCGATTTGCGATATCAAACCAAGTTGCCGCTGTAAAGCCACAGCGGGCGGTCGGCAACTGATTTAAAAAGTTTTGCCAAAAAAAACTAATTCATTTATAGGGGGGGCCCCAGGACTCAGAAATAAAATTGCACCAAATATATCGGACCCCCACCAAAAAAAAAAAGAGTACATTTTTGGATAGGGAAGGTTTTTATTATTGCATTAGATGCAAAGCTTGTAAAACCACTAAAAGGAATAAGAGAAACATTGAGTTTCACTCAGTAGTTACACAACAGCATCACAAAAACATGGAATACAAAACACATGAAGGCCATGCACAAGCCATTGTGAGTAGACTCCTTTTGTTTACTCAGGTTGGGTTGTGCATGGCCTTCATGTGTTTTGTTTTCCATGTTTTTGTGATATAATTGTGTGACGGCACCCCCCCCCCCCTTTCCCCTCTAATACTGGAACAAAAATTGATATCAATGCAGATGGGAACTGAGAACAATAAGGCTTGTACAATATATCTTTGAAAGGACATTGATGCAAGGCAAGTTACAGCTTGCAGTAAACATGGCTAGAACAATGCACAAGGTTGCTATAATCTAACCAAAGGGACTCCAAAAGATATTCAACTGCCCCCACACCTGGCCAGTATGGTGCCCGAAGGCAGGGGCGGATCCAGGGGGGGCAACGGGGCAATTGCCCCCCCCAAAAAAAAATATTACTGACTTCCGAGTCTCTTCTCAATATCTTTATCAGCAGCGGCGCCGAGAGAGAGACCCTGTTGTCTTCACGCCGCGCCGCGTCGGAGAAGATGGAGGGAGGAGGTGGGTGGAGCCGCACCGCAGGCCTGGCCTCTACTGTTGTCTGCATTGGATGCTAGCGCCTGTGCCGCCTGGCGCCTAGCAACCAGTGACGTCACATCCGAGCCTCTGCTGAGGAGGAGGAGAGCGAGGCCCCAGCATTTAGAATGGAGCCTTCTTCCTCCTTCGTGCCTCGTGTGAGTGTTGGCTCCACCCACCTCCTCCTTCCATCTTCCGCAGGCTCCAGCGCGGGGTGAAGACGGGATGATGAAGCAGTGGCTGTGTGTCACGGTGTGATACCTCCTGCAAGTGCAATCCTGGCTCGGATTCTGCTTATCTCTATTACTCCTCCATGGGAGCCCCTCCCCCCCACCAGATCACCAATGTATTTGAATAAAAGTGAGTACAAAAATGAATAATTGTATAAAATCACAGAATGCATGTATGTACAGTGGGTACGGAAAGTATTCAGACCCCCTTACATTTTTCACTCTGTTACATTGCAGCCATTTGCTAAAATCATTTAATTTCATTTTTTCCCCTCATTAATGCACACACAGCACCCCATATTGACAGAAAAACACAGAATTGTTGACATTTTTGCAGATTTATTAAAAAAGAAAAACTGAAATATCACATGGGGGTCCTAAGTATTCAGACCCTTTGCTCAGTATTTAGTAGAAGCCCCCTTTTGATGTAATACAGCCATGAGTCTTTTTGGGAAAGATGCAACAAGTTTTTCACACCTGGATTTGGGGATCCTCTGCCATTCCTCCTTGCAGATCCTCTCCAGTCCTGTCAGGTTGGATGGTAAACGTTGGTGGACGGCCATTTTTAGGTCTCTCCAGAGATGCTCAATTGGGTTCAAGTCAGGGCTCTGGCTGGGCCATTCAAGAACGGTCACGGAGTTGTTGTGAAGCCACTCCTTCGTTATTTTAGCTGTGTGCTTAGGGTCATTGTCTTTCTGGAAGGTAAACCTTCGGCCCAGTCTGAGGTCCTGAGCACTCTGGAGAAGATTTTCCTCCAGGATATCCCTGTACTTGGCCGCATTTATCTTACAAGGCTTGTATGGAACGTGGGAGTGGATGTGGAGACGTGGCAACCCTTATACGGTCGTAGTGAGCGCTGGTAGCCGCATATGACCAAATTTTTTTTTTAAAGGCGCATGACACCATATTACATGTGAGTGTATCTTAATCTTTACCTATTAAATTGTGAGTTTGTACTGCACCGTGAGGTTGTCTTTTGCTTCATCCTATATGTGACAACTGGGTGACTATTGCTTTGGAGAGTTCATGCTGGGTCTGAGAGGTACTAATGATAGAAGTTTGATCTGAAGAATTTTGGGAGATGTGCACCATTTATTACTGCTAAGCTGACTCGGACCTTTGTAAGGGGGAATATCTCCTAAACCATACAGGTTTAGGAGATATTCATTTTACCTACAGGTAAGCCTTATTATAGGCAAGAATCCCTTTGCAGGGTATAAAACTGCTTTAAGGAGATTTTCCCTCACTTCCTCTCCTGAAGACACAACGGGAAGTCACTGATTTATTTCAATTATGTTTCAGGAAGCAGGAAATAGACACAGAAAAATGAAGGTAGGGTCTTAAAGCGGAACATAACTCATTACAGCAATATTTTCTTAGTCTGTCCCTCTCTCTTATACAAAAATTGTAAAAATATGTATTTTTATGTTTTTCTTCTGTCTCATTTTTGTGCTGCAAGACAACACTTCCTACCATTCAGCATAGGCTGGGTCCGCTACCTCCTGGGATTGCTACGTCAAAGACACAACTTTGCATCGCATATGCGCGCATGCTACAGATTTTGAAGCTTGCGCACAAATGCTGTAGGTGAAATGATGCCCATCTGACAGAACCTGGCAGAGTTTGTGCCCATGTGCAGACATGTATCCTGTCTGTTAACCGGTTCCACACCACGCGCAGTATATTTACTGCAGCGGTGTGGACGCTTAGCGCGAATCGTGGTAAACAGGCAGCGATTCGCGCAGGCGCAGCTAGGGGGTGAGCGTGCGCCGCCGCCGGCGCGCTCTCGTGCCCGACACACTCTGGAGGACTGTGCCCATGGCTCGGGTGGACCCGATTTCTGCCGGCGAGCCACGATGAGCTGCTAGAGCCAAAGAGTGGGGTACCCCCACAATTAGAACACACCTAGGGAACACAGTTAACCCCTAGATCGTCCCTGCAGGTTAACCCATTCACTGCCAATGACATTTACACAGTAATTAGTGGACATTTAAATTTCTGATCGCTGTATCAATGTCATTGGTCCCAAAAAAGTGTCAAAAATGTCCGCCCCAATATCGCAGTACCGCTAAAAATCGCAGATCGCCGCCATTACTAGTTAAAAATAAAAAAAATAAAAACCCCAGAAATTAATTCTCATCACACGTAAACGTGGCAACTTTTGCGCAAACCAGTCAATAAACGGCGATTGCGGTTTTTTTTTTTACCAAAAATATGAGGAAGAATATAAATTGGCCAAAATCGATGAAAAAAAATGTTTTTGTTATATTTTTTTTTGTATTTGAATTTTAGCAAAAAGTAAGAAATATTGGTTTTTTTTTTGCAAAATTGTCGCTCTTTCTTTGTTTATAGCGGCGATCAGAAATGACGCAGCGGTGATCAAATACCACCAAAAGAAAGCTCTATTTGTGGTAAAAAAAGGACACAAATTTAGTTTGGATACAACGTCGCACAACCGCGCAATTGTCAGTTAAAGCGACGCAGTGCCGAATCGCAAAAAGTGCTCTGGTCAGGAAGGGGGTAAAACTTTCCGGGGCTGAAGTGGTTAAATGTATCCTGTCTGTAATATAGTAATCTAATCTGGAATGATAAATGTGTTACTGTTTTAAACAAGGTTAGGACTGTATGATACGTTAAATACAGTTGTGTAAGCAACACCTTATTTTCTGGCAGTGCCCCTCCCGAGACTAGACTCTGGATCTGCCCCTGTGTTACACCGAGAAAATTGATACCCAACATGTCAGGCTTCAAAATTGCGCCCGCTCGTGGAACAGCGAGAAATTTTAGCACTTAAAAATCTCCATCGGCGAAGTTTAAAAATTTCTATAGGTTACTCATTTTGTGTTACAGAGGAGGTCTAGTGCTAAAATTATTGCTCTCGCTTTAACTACTTCAGCCCCGGAAGGATTTCCAGCTTTAGGACCGGAGCCCTTTTTGCGATTCGGCACTGCGTCGCTTTAACTGACAATTGCGCGGTCGTGCAACGTTGTACCCAAACGAAATTTGCGTCCTTTTTTTCCCACAAATAGAGCTTTCTTTTGGTGGTATTTGATCACCGCTGCGTCATTTCTGATCGCCGCTATAAACAAAAGAAGAGCGACAATTTTGCAAAAAAACTCAAATTTCTTACGTTTTGCTAAAATACAAATCCAAAAAAAAATATATAAAAAAAAATTTTTTTCATCGGTTTTGGCCGATTTATATTCGTCCTCATATTTGTGATAAAAAAAAATCGCAATCGGCGTTCATTGATTGATTTGTGCAAAAGTGGTTGCGTTTACGGATGATGAGAATTCATTTTTGGGGTTTTTATTTATTTATTTATTTTTACTAGTAATGGCGGCGATCTGCGATTTTTAGCGGTACTGCGATATTTCAGCTGACATGTCGGACCATTTTGACAATTTTTTGGGACCATTGGCATTTATACAGCGATCAGTGCTATAAAAATGCACTGATTACTGTGTAAATGCCATTGGCAGTGAAGGGGTTAACCTGCAGGGGGCGCTCTAAGGGTTAACAGTGTTCCCTGGGCGTGTTCTAACTGTGTGGGGACTGCCCTAGCTGGGGAAGGGAAGTCGTCACAGCTTCCGTATACAGGAAGGCTGTGATCACAGCCCTTCCCCCTTCACAGAACGGAGGTCCGTGTTTACATACACGGACCTCCGTTCCTTCGCTCCGGGGGGGGGGCCATCGCGGGTAGCCGGCGGCAATCGAAGCCGCCGCACCCGCTCCCTGGCCCTCCCCGAACACAGTGAGCGCGCGGGCGCGCCTCCGGCGGCGCGCGCTCACTAGGCTCGTGAGCGTGGACGCCGTTGTATGACGGCGATTTGCGCTCACCAGCCACCTTGTCACCGTCAATTGCCGATCGGCGGTCGGCAAGGGGTTAACAATCGCTGTGATACCTCACATGGGTGGTTTAAACACTGTTTTCAAATGCGGGTGGGACTTATGTATGCATTCGCATCTGTGCGCGAGCTCAGCAGGATGGGGTGCTTTAAAAACATTTTTTTTTATTATTTAGTTTACTTTTTTATTTTTACACCGTCCTTTAAAAAAAAAAAATTGGGTCTCTTTTATTCCTATTACAAAGAATGTAAACATTCCGTGTAATAGAAAAAAAGCACGGTAGGACCTCTTAAATATGAGATCTGGGGTCAAAAAGACTTCACATCTCATATTTACACTAAAACGCTATAAAAAAAAATGTCACTTGAAAAAATAAATTGTCTCCTTTAAGAGCATTGGGCGGAAGTGATGTTTGACGTCACTTCTGCTCTTCAATGCCATGGAGCCAAGCGAGTGCCATCTTACCCTCAGTTGGCATCCAGGCAGTGAGGGGAGCGGACTCAATCTTCTCTGCTGCTACCGACGGATCTGGTAAGTGGCAGAGATGACTGCAAAGTAGCGGGGGGCACCTCTCCCGCCCCCCCGATAAAGGTGATCCTGCGGCGAATCCACCGCAGAGACCACTTTCATCTAAAAGCAGGCCGCCCGCTGTAAAAAACGATACCGGGGGTTATGTTAGCTATCTGCTACCATAACAACGGTACTCCACGTCAAAGTACCAACGTACAATGATGGCGGGCGGTCCGTAAGTGGTTACTTTATGATTAATTCTCTGTTGGTTTTTAGTTTTCGTGATCTTTTGTAGTTTTTAGGTTTTTTTTGCTTGTTCTAAGTGGGTATTGATGTTCTCCTTTAAGACCCACTGCTTGTGTAAGCAAATATTTTAGTGGCCAAGGAATACTCTATAGTCTGTGGCCTGGTACCAACGTATTATGGTACCAAGGGGTGGGAAAGGTGGAGAATGTTTTTAGGAAATTATATATATATATTTAAATTCTGGGAACCTGGAGAAGGAACAGCAAGCCATACTTGTGGTGGCAATTGGAATACATGCATATCTTTATACGGGTGGCATAAGTGGAATTCCTGGGTTGGGGAAACCTCCAGCAACATCTAGTTGTACACACCTAGGTAATACAGAACTTATAAATGTCCCCTAACCCAAAGAATAAGTTGGCTTTTCCTCAGTCTCTGGCAGCATTACTGGAAAGAACTTATATTTGCCTGTTCCAGTGTGCAGGGACATCACTTGGAAATGGACACTCCTAATAACCAATATAGGGCATTGATAGTGACTGATGAAGGGGATTAACCGGTTCCTGACTGCATCAGTATGGCTCTGTCCCTCAAATCACCACTTATAGCCACCACTCCCAGGCACGACGGCTAGGGGGCGAGCGTGCTCCCTGAGTGTGGCCGCGGGTCTGGGGGACTCGATGTCCGCCGGCGACTGGCAATGCCCTGTGACAGAGCCAGAACGGGGAACCGCCGATGTAAACACAGAGGTTCCCTGCTCTGACAGGCGGCATGTCAGAGATCTACTGATCCCTGTACTCGGGATCAGTTAGATCTCTGGTGCCCCTGGCAGCCCAGCCCCCATACAGTTAGAACACGCCTAGGGAACACAGTTAACCCCTTCACTGCCTCCTGCAGGTTAACCCCTTCCCTGGCAATGTAACATTTATTCAGTAATCAGTGGATATTTAAATTTCTGATCGCTGTATAAATGTCAATGGTCCCAAAAAAGTGTCAAAAATGTCCGACATGTCCGTCCCAATAAAAATCGCAGATCGCTGCCATTACTAGTAAAAAAAAAAAAAAAAAATTGGAAAAACGTCAGAAATTAATTCTCATGGTTTGTAAATGCTGCAATAAACTGAGATTTTTTTTTACCAAAAATATGAGGAAGAATATAAATCGGCCAAAACTGATGAATACATTTGTTTTTTTATATTTTTTTGGATATGTATTTTAGCAAAAAGTAAAAAATATTGATTTTTGTTTTTTTGCAAAATTGTCAAACTTTTTTGTTTGTAGCGGTGATCAGAAATGACGCAGAGGGGATCAAATACCACCAAAAGAAAGCTCTATTTGCCGAATCGCAAAAAGCGCTCTGGTCCTAACCTGGGAAATCCTTCCGGGGCTGAAGTGGTTAATAAGCACTACAACCACCAATAATTAGAATGGTGCCTGGTAACATGTGAAAATGGGAAAGCTGTTAATGTGGATGGTGAAGAACTCTGGTGAATGCTTGAATAATTGTGATAATGAAGTTTAGTTTAGGTATTATTACAATCATGGAGTAAAATGTACTTAACTTACTTTTAAGGGGTATTTAAATGGACCGGGAAAAGATGGCTGGGAAGTTTGTATTGTTCTCTTCATCTTACTTGCACCTTTCAGTAAATACGTGGGTGAAAGTAGGAGGAAGGAGGGAGATTTTAAATGCGTATATAGTCCTTAAACAAAGAGCTTAGTGCTAGGGGTCCATACTTTGATATGTCCATGCTCTGTCTATTTTTGGGTACTTCTGACGACCACACCAGTTGTCTCTTGCAGCAACTAACTTGCTCTTTTAGGTAGTGGAAATTGCACAAAAGCAAATCACAAAATTCTCCAGCATGCTGGAAAGTTTTAATAGGTGCACTAGACAGGTGTAGCGTGGCCACGGTTGTTGGCATACTCAAACAATGTGCAGGAATGTCATAAGTGACGCCTTGATGTTTTTCCCATCTCTTGAGAGAATTATATTGGTATTGGTACCGATCTGTAATTTGACCCTCTTTGTCTGAATAACATAATTTGGCAGTATATTAGGTTTACTGTTGTTATATATATTCTTTGACTATGCTAAATAATATACATGTTGGTGTGATTTTTTTATGAGGCAGGTGGGTACATGTCATTTAAAGGGATGGGCCAGACACCCCCCCCCCCCAGTTCGGTTCGCACCAAAACATGCAAAACAGGCAAAAAATTTGTGCGAACATTCGAACACAGTTAAAGTATATGGGACCCGAACATGAAAAATCAAAAGTGCTTATTTTAAAGGTTTGTATGCAATATTATTGCCCTAAAAAGTGTATGGGGACCCAGGTCCTGCCCTAGGGGACATGTATCAATTAAAAAAAAAATGTTTTTGAATCAATTATTTTTTCAGGAGCAGTGATTTTAATAATGCTTAAAGTGAAACAATAAAAATGATATATTCCTTTACATATTGTGCCTGGGGGGTCCCCTTAGTCTGCCTGTAAAAGGGCGCATCTCTGTGATGTCAATTAGAACATAGCCAGAGCAAAATGACATTTGTGAAGGAAAAATTGTCATTTATTATCGCGGCTGTAATGTATTGCCGGCTCCAGGCAATATACAGAAAAATCACAGTCCATACGAGGCACTTCGGGTCTGGTTTGGATTTTAAGGGGAACCCGTGCCAAAATGTAAAAAAATGATGTGGGGTGCCCCCTAAGATCCAAACCAGACCCTTATCCGAGCATGCAACCTGGCCGGCCAGGATGGGGGGGGTGAGTGCCCCCCCTCCTGAGCTGTACCAGGCTACATGCCCTCAACATGGGGAGATTGGCTGCTTTGGGGCAGGGGGGGCTCTGCACCCCCCACCCCAATGCACCTTGTCCCCATGTTGATGGGGACGAGAGCCTCTTCCCCACAACCCTTGGCTGTGGTTGAGGGGGTCTGCGGGGGCGTGCAGCTTATCGGAATCTGGAAGCCCCCTTTAACAAGGGAGCCCCCAGATCCCGCCCCCCCCCCCATGTGAATTAGTATTGGGTACATCGTACCCCTACTACTTCACCAAAAGTGTCAAAAAAGAAAAAAAACACAGGAGACAATTAGGGACAAGTCCTTTATTAAAAAAGAAAAAAAAAAGAAATAAGTGCCCCCTGTTGTAATTTATCGTCAATCACGGCATCAGCTCCTCCTCCATGGGAGGGCTCCCGCCAACTGAGCTCTGTTTGTTGTGACACTTTATTTATATGGCAGGACGGGGCCACTCGGTGATGTACACGCGTGTCCTGCCCCATCTGACAATGTACCTTGGATAGGCGGACCTTTGGACGCATGCACGCTCTCTGTGCAAAGTACGAACGAGGATTCCCTCTTATAGGATCGGAAGGTATTGTCTCTGCCTTCCTTGCACGAATAATTACTATATTTATGGTGCATGTACGGCTTGAGGGTTAGCGCCCTGGATGAGGCAGAGGGGGTTTTCTGGGGCAACGATTATTTCTTCCCCACTGCCCCCTCTTTCCCCCTTCCCTCTTGGTGTCCTGTTGGCGTAATGAATACAGCAAAATGTTACTAGGATCGCCTGATGAAGCACGTAGTGAAACGCGTTGCGAGCTTCTGGTGACCAACAAGTCTTCTGGAGCCCCATATACACACAGGTCGCCCCCAGGAGGACGACCAACTATTGGGCCCATTGGGTTTACCTGTATTTACCATGCCACAAGCACCTAATATCGTATTTTCTCATTTTATTGTTTGTTGTTTTGTATACCTGTATAATGGAATAAATATCTGTTTTTAATCAATCACTGTTCCATGATCCTGTTTGGTTAACGAGAGTGACAGCCGTTAAAGTCCCAAACTCTTTTCCCTTTCTGCCTTTGTTCAAGTGGAAGGAAAATGATAAATGGTTTTCACATTTTTTAGAAATGTGTGAAAATTGTGGGGGGCATTTGTATTCAGCCCCCCAATCCATACCAGGCCCTTTGGGATGGATTTTGGTGGGGACCCCATGCCTTTTTTTTTTTTTTTTAATTTTGGTTTGGGGTTTCCCTTAAAATTCATACCGGACCCAAAAGGACTGGTATGGATTGGGGGGACCCCCACACTTTTTTTAAAAACAGCTTTATTTACTATTTAAATGTGATTATTTTTCTTTATAAATGTCATTTTTGCTGCAGCAGGTTCTATAAATGGTACAGATACACCACTTTACAGGCAGACTAAAGGGACCCCCCAGGCACTATATTTAAAGGAATTGTCAATTGTTTCACTCATTCATTCATTAAAATCACTGGTCCTTTAAATATGATATATAAAAAAAAAAGGTTTGCATTGATACATGTCCCCCAGGGCAGTACCCTGGTCCCCTTAGCCTTTTTATGGCCAAAAAACTTGCATACAAGGCCTTTAAATATGGACTTTTGATTTTTCAAGTTTTGGTCCCATATACTTTATTAGGGTTCGCAGTTCAGGTCCGAACATTTCCATGTTTGGGAGTTCTGGTGCGAACCGAACCGGGGAGTGTTCGGCCCATCACTATGAATGACCAAGATGGTGGAGTTCCTCCATGTTACAGGGGTGTGGTGTCCTATCTCCATCTAGTTGCAGGAGGGTAGTTCTAAGGTTCTAAGCCAGCATGGCCATTGCTGGCGGTGAATCGGGGGTTGCAACATCTGAAGCCGTCTTCTAATCTGACGTCTGTAGAGAAGGGTATGAATGGCACAGGAAAAGTGAGGGGAGTGGTGGTGGTGTGGGGATAGACATTTCATATGTGTTTTGAAAAAGAATTGGGTAGGTTCAAGTCACATGGTACCCACTGGCAATGATGATTTTTCCCCCCTTTGTGAAAAATAAAATATTATCTCTTCTATCTCACATAATTATCTCCGTTGGTTTATTAAAGCCATCATCTTCGAAGGTTGCCCAGTTCCCAATTTGCATTTTCAATTTAGTTTTTTGCCCATTGAAAGCGTTCCCCTGCTGAATTACTCAAATCTCCGATCCTTGGCGCTATCTCCTTGCACACTCCTGTGGCATTTGTTTGTTTCTCGGCTCGTCCGGGGACTTCTCCAGGTGACCCGCGGGCACCAGCTATACAGATGATGGAAGATGATTCATAAGTGTCTTTGACTTTAATTTTCTGGCAGCGTCTGATAAGATAGAAACAAAAGGCTGCGAGAGAATTTCAGACGGAGAGGCAGAAGAGGATCCTGCTGTGGCTACTTTGAAAATACCTGCGAGACTTCAGGATTTGTAGTACTGTAATATTTATCCATTTCTAGGGATATTAAAGCCAAAGTTTAATGTCCTTATATTTTGCTTTTCCATAGTTCCTCCTTTGCCCCTAATTACCGTTCTAATGAAATGATTAAATAAAACTTTTCTGTTGTTTCTGCCTTACATTTTGGTCCCATTGACGTCACTTCTGATTTTATGTGCTTCTCTATGCAATGCAGCCGGATCGTGACTGTTTAATTTCTTTATTGAGACATCAGGGGTAGAGTTGAGCGAACCCGAACTGTAAAGTTCGGGTTCGTACCGAACTTTGGGGTGTCCGTGACTCAGACCCGAACCCGGACATTTTAAAAAAAGTTTTGCTTTGAGTTCTGGGTTCAGGGAGTTGATCACACATGTTGAATAGCTGCAGGGCAGCCAATCAACAAGCGTTTCACTGGTTTTCCCTAGAAGCCATCACAGCCATGCCTACTAATGGCATGGCTGTGATAGGCCAGTGCATCATGTGACCCAGCCTCTATGTAAGGCTGGAGTCACAGTGCTGCATGTCACATGCTCTCTGGGTAGTGTAGGGAGAGGATGCTGCCGGTGCTGTGAGGGACAGATTGTGAGGGACAGATTACAGATAGATAGATAGGTAGAGATTACTACTACTACTGCTTTTAGGGACAGATGGCAGATCTCATCCTGCATTACAGAAAGATCTGACTGGACTAGGTAGAGTCTACTGCTTAGAGGGACAGATTATTGTTCTAAAATCATCTCCTAGTTCTATAGGGTCAGGTTCCTGCTGTTGCTGTAAGGGACAGATTATTGTTCTAAAAGCATTTTGCAGCCCTCTAGCACTTTCCAGGACTCTTTTACAGTCATTTTTGTGCCGAAAAGTTTGGGTCCCCATTGAATTCAATGGGGTTCGGGGTAAAGTTCGGGTCAAGTTCGGTACCGAACCCGGACTTTTTTCTGAAGTTCAGCCGAACCCGAACATCCACGGGTTCGCTCAACTCTAATCAGGGGTGCACTAGACCCCAGATTTCTCCGCTGTCCTTCAAAGCATCTGATCAAACACAGATCATGTTTAACCAGTTCCCAACCGGCTCGCATGCATTTACTGCTGCAGAGTGGCAGTGTAGCGCGAATCGCCATATATAAACGGGCGCAGCTAGCGGGCTGGCGCACGCCACTGGCGGTGCACTCTCGTGCATGCCGCATGCTCCCTGAGTGTGGCCGCGGGTTGAGCGGACTCGATGTCCGCCGGCGACCCGCGATTGCCTAATATAAGAAGAAGAGCGGGGAACCCCCAATGTAAACATGGCGGTTCCCCCGTTCTGTCAGTGGCCATGACAGTGATCAACTGATATCTGTGATCGGGATCAGTTAGATCTGTCATCTGCCAGCCCAGTCCCCACATAGTTAGAACACGCTGAGGGAACACAGATTGTTCGCCCCCTACAGGTTAACCCCTTCCCTGCCAGTGAAATTTATACAGTAATCAGTGGCTATTTTTTAGATCTGATTGCTGTATAAATGTCAATGGTCCCAAAAACAGTGTAAAAATTGTCCGATCTGTCCGCCGCAATATTGCAGTCCCAGATCGCCGCCATTACCAGTAAAAAAAAAAAATTGTAAAAACGCCATAAATCACTTCTCATGGTTTGTAAAGGTGATAACTTGCGCAAACCAATCAATAAACGCTTATTGCGATTGTATTTACCAAAAATATGTGAAGAATAGATATCGGCCAAAACTGATGAATACATTTGGGATAGAAATGATTGCTGGAGAGCAACCAAAATCAATAGCACCTCATTCCCTGAAAGGAGTATGGATGGGAAAAGCGGTGGACCAGAAGGGCTAGCGCAGATTGGGAATGTTTACGGTGCATAATGTAGCCAAAAGGAACATAGAGTAAAGTAATAAAATCATTCACATTTAATAGAGATTGATTAAAAAATGCAAATACAAATAGGGTATGCATCTGGTCAATGGATGCTGTTCAAATTACACTGATGTAAACAGGAGATGTCCCAACATGTTTCGTCATGTGCCCAGCTTCCTCAGGAGACAGAAATTATCTCACCAGACGTTGAATGTGCCGAGGCTCCAGCATTGCCCAAAAGAAGAAGAAAGACCAGATATCAGGTAAGTGATGTATCCCCAATAGTGATAAAGAGAAACAAAGTCGTTTTTATATTTTTTGGGGGGATATGTATTGTAGCAAAAAGTTAAAAATATTATTTTTTTTCAAAATTGTCGGGTTTTTTTTCGTGTTTATAGCGCAAAAAAATAAAAACCGCAGAGAGGATCAAATGCCACCAAAAGAAAGCTCTATTTGTGGGGAAAAAAAGGACTCAAATTTAATTTGGGTACAACGTCGCACGACCACGCAATTGTCAGTTAAAGCGACGCAGTGCTGAATCGCAAAAAGTGCTCTGGTCAGGAAGGGGGTAAATCCTTCCGGGGCTGAAGTGGTTAATCAAATGCTTTACTGGCTGTGACAGCCAGAGAAAAGACAGCTCTGAACTAGACATGTGCAGAACAAAAAAAAATTGTTTAGTTTAGTTTTGATTCGGTATTTACATAAAATTAGTTTAGTTAAATTTGTTTAACCCCTTTAATTCGTTGTCGGAATTTGTTTCGTTTATTCGTATTCAAATCGATTTGAATAGTTTTCGAAAAAGTTTTTGAATTGGAATAGTTTTCCAATTTCCAAAGAAAATAAAATAGAATAGAAAATAAAGGAATGGAATAGGAAAAAAAATATAATAAAATAGAAAATAATATAACAGAAAATAATAGAATAGAATAGAATAGAATAGAGTAAAACCTATTTTTCTAGTCTATTCTTTTTTTATCCTTTTCTTTTCTTATGTATTCAAGTTTATTCTATTTGAAATTCGAATTTCAGAAGATGGTTATATTCTTTTTATTTTGTTCAGTTCTTTTTTTATTATATTCTATTCTATTAATTTTTATTCTATTCTATTTTATTCTGTTCTTTCATTTTCTGTTCTGTGTTTTATGTTCTGTTTTACTCTATTGTATTGTATTCTTTTATTTCCAGTTTTATTCTTTTCTATTCTGTTATATTTTGCTTATATGCTTTTCCTTTATTTACTATTCTGTTTTATTCTCTTTGGAAATTGGAAAACTATTCGAATTTGAAAGTTATTCAAAGTTGAACACTTTCCAAATTCAAAAACTATTCAAAATTAATTTGAAAACTATTCAAATCGATTCAAAAACTATTTGAACCGATTTGAATTTGAATTACATCTGAATTTTTTTTAACGTTGTTTCGGATTTGTTGAAACTCGGTACTATTGTAATTTGGAGATTCGAATATACCCGAATTTCTGGAAAAACAAAAATTTATCCGAATTTCATTTTGGAACGGAACAAATTGCACATGTCTACTCTGAACCTGTAAGTGATGAAATTCCCTGCAGGCCTGGGAATTAGCCAAACAGATAAGCACAGACTTCGGCATATGCGAGCGCATGCTCACACCCAGGTGTGAATCTGTTACCAATACAGGTGCCAAATGGCATATTTAACCACTTGCCTACCAGGCACTTTTACCCCCTTCCTGCCCAGGCCAATTTTCATCTTTCAGCGCTGTCAACACTTTGAATGACAATTGTGCGGTCATACAACACTGTACCCAAACTAAATTTGTATCATTCTTTTGAGACAGATAGAGCTTTCCTTTGGTGGTATTTAACTTAACTTTAGAAAAAAGAAAAACAAGTTTTTCTTAGTTTCTGTTATAAAGTTTTGTAAATAATTCATTTTTCTCCTTCACTGATGAGCACTGATAGGCCGCAGTGATGGGCACTGGATGAGGCTGCACTGATACTGATATGCGGCACTGATAGGCTGCACTGATAAGCTGCACTGATGGGCACTGATAGGCTGCACTAATGGGCATTGATGGGCTGCACTGATGGGCACTGATAGGCTGCAGTGATGGGCGCTGATAGGCTGCACTGATGGGCACTGATAGGCTGCACTGATGGTCACTGATAGGCTGCACTGATGGGCACTGGTAGGCTGCACTAATGGGCATTGATAGGCTGCAATGATGGGCACTGATAGGTTGCAGTGATGGGCACTGATGAGACTGCACTGATACTGATATGCGACACTGATAGGCTGCACTGATGGGCATTGATAGGCTGCAATGATGGGCACTGATAGGCCGCAGTGATGGGCACTGATGAGACTGCACTGATACTGATATGCGGCACTGATAGGCTGCACTGATGGGCATTGATAGGCTGCAGTGATGGGCACTGATAGGCTGCACTGATGGGCACTTATAGGCTGCACTGATGGGCACTGATAGGCTGCACTGATAGGCTGCACTGATGGGCAATGATAGGCTGCACTGATGGGCAATGATGATACTGCACTGATACTGATATGCGGCACTGATAGCCACTGATAAGTTGCACTAATTGTCACTGACATGCATCACTGCTGAGCACTGATTGGCAGCACTGGTGGGTACAGATGGGCAGCACTGGTGAGCACAGATTGGAAGCACTGGTGGGCAATGTTGGGGAAAACTGATTGTCAGTGCAGATATTCCCTGTGTGGATTTGCTGTAAAAGTGATTAGGTGGCTGCGAAGCCGCTTGGATCACTTTTATTTGAAAACTGATCGCCAGCATTCAAAAAACGGTACAGGGATAATGGCTGCAGGCAAATAAAGCTGGAGTAAAGTTGCTCCAAACGACTAAAAAGAAGAACCAGTTTCATTTTTATGTTGGCTTTTGCATTTGCAAAGTAGAGATTTGGATTCTTTTTGACCCAAGATTTCCCCCATAAAGAGGACCGGCCATCCTTATTTCTAATTACAAGGGATGCTGACATTACTTGTAATAGGAATAAATGTGATGTAAAAATGAAAAATAAAAGAGATAAGGGAAAAAAAAAAATTGAAGCACCCCCCATCCCTCCACGCTCGCACGGCGAAATGAGCGCATATGTAAGCGATGTTCGCACCACACATGTGAGGTATCACCGCGATCGTTAGAGCGAGAGCAATAATTCCAGCACTAGACCTCCTCTGTAACTCTAAACAGGTAACCTGTAAAGGCGCTTAAAGCGTCTCCTATGGTGATTTTTAAGTATCATCGTTTTTTTCGCCATTCCAGGAGCGTGCGCAGTTTTAAACTGTGACGTGTTAGGTATCTATTTACTTGGCATAAAATCATTTTTTATATTGTGTTTATTTTTTTGATTTTTTAGTTCATTAAAATGAATTTTTTTTTTTTAATTGAGTTTGAAAAACCGCTGCATGACATAAAAAATTGCAACGATCGCCATTTTATTCTCTAGGGTCTCTGCTTAAAAAAAAATACAATGTTTGGGAGTCCTCAGTCATTTTCTGTAAATACTGTAAACAAAAAAGCGCAAGGAAAGGCTTGGTCTTCAAGTGGTTAAACAATGTGACATTTATGCGAAGCGCGTAACTGGACAGGTTTTCCCCGACGCTCTGTTCCATCTTTCGTCTCTCTACCGCTACTTCGCGGTTTCAGTCGCACCTCGCGCTCTTTGTTTTTATGCCTTCTGGTTCTGCCCCTAGGAAAGAAAAAAATTCCAATTGTTCTGCCCGTTGCTCTTGTCTGCATATTATTCCTGTGATTGAACACTAGATCAGAGGAAGACGGAGCGGACCCTGTCTGATTATGTCTTCTATATGGGTTGGACCACCACGGCGCTAACCTTTCCAAAACTTCCTTTAATGTCGCCGAAGCAATGGAATCCCGACATTTAGCATCATAACATACGCCGCGTCCTGGGGAGATAACTGCTCTGTTTACTCAATAAAGCCGGCATTGTAGTACAGCGGGGAGCGCGCCGCTCACTGTTATCTCCATCCATAAATATTTCCCCGCAATTTGTTTCAGGCGTAGAAACTTTTCAAACACCAAAACACATTTCAGAAGTATGTTTTAATGCGGCAAGCTGTTATTCTTTTAGTGGGTTTCACGGAATTAGGATGGAGGAGGGAAACTTGTATTAATAAATGCAGATTATTGGAGCTCGAGGAAGGCGTATAGGAGAACTCCAAAACCTTTATTTATTTATTTATTCTATTATAGGAGAACTCCAAAACCTTTATTTATTTATTTATTTATTCTATTATAGGAGAACTCCAAAACCTTTATTTATTTATTTATTTATTCTATTATAGGAGAACTCCAAAACCTTTATTTATTTATTTATTCTATTATAGGAGAACTCCAAAACCTTTCTTTTTTTATTTATTTATTATATTATAGGAGAACTCCAAAACCTTTATTTATTTATTTATTTATTCTATTATAGGAGAACTCCAAAACCTTTATTTATTTATTTATTTATTTATTTATTCTATTATAGGAGAACTCCAAAACCTTTATTTATTTATTTATTTATTATATTATAGGAGAACTCCAAAACCTTTATTTATTTATTTATTCTATTTATAGGAGAACTCCAAAACCTTTATTTATTTATTTATTCTATTATAGGAGAACTCCAGAACCTTTATTTATTTATTCTATTAAAGGAGAACTCCAGAACCTTTATTTATTTATTCTATTAAAGGAGAACTCCAGAACCTTTATTTATTATATTATAGGAGAACTCCAGAACTCCATACACAACGTTTTTATTATCATAATTATTATTATTCTTTTGTAGGAGAAGTCCAGACAACACTTTTATTTATTTATTTTTTTTAAGGAGAACTCCAGACAAAACTTTTATTTATTTTTTTCTTATCCATTTATAGAAGCCCAGACAAAACTTATTTTTCATTCTTTTATAGGAGTACTACAGACACAACTTTTTTTATGTTTTTATTTTTTTTTTAAATGGAGAACTCCAGACAAAAGGTTCATACAGTATTTTTAACTATTTTATATGAGAATTCCACACAAAACTTTTATTTTATTTTTTGTATTATTCTTTTGTAGGAGAACTCCAGACAAAATTTTTTTTTTTAAACTCTTTTATAGGAAGACTCCAGACTAAACTGTTATTTTTTTAAATGATTCTTTTATAGGGAAACTTCAGACAACCCTTTCATGTTTTTTTTTTTTTTTCGTTTATAGAAGAATTCCAGACAAAACATTTATAATGTTTTATTATTTTATAGTAGAGCTCCAGACAAAACTTTTATTTTTCATTCTTTTATAGGAGTACTTCAGAGAAAACTTTTTTGTATGTTTTTATTTTATTTTTTTTTTAATGGAGAACTCCAGACAAAAGGTCCATACAGTATTTTTTAAATTCTTTTATATGACAATTCCACACAAAACTTTTATTTTATTTTTTTATTATTCTTTTGTAGGAGAACTCCAGACAAAACTTTTATTTTATTTTTTATTTTTATTATCCTTTTATAGAACTCCAGACAAAACTTTTATTTTTTATTCTTTTATAGGAGTACTTCAGACAAAATTTTTTTTTATGTATTTATTTTTTTTTTAAATGGAGAACTCCAGACAAAAGGTCCATACAGTATTTTTTAATTCTTTTATATGAGAATTCCACACAAAACCTTTATTTATTTATTTATTTTTATTATTCTTTTGTAGGAGAACTCCAGACAAAACTTTTATTTTCCATTCTTTTATAGGCGTACTTCAGACAAAACTTTTTTTTATGTTTTTATTTTTTTTTAAATGGAGAACTCCAGACAAAAGGTTCATAAAGTATTTTTTAATTATTTTATATGAAAATTCCACACAAAACTTTTATTTATTTATTTATTTTTTATTATTCTTTTGTAGGAGAACTCCAGACAAAACTTTTATTTTCCATTCTTTTATAGGAGTACTTCAGACAAAACTTTTTTATGTTTTTATTTTTTTTAATGGAGAACTCCAGACAAAAGGTTCATACAGTATTTTTAATTCTTTTATATGAGAATTCCACACAAAACTTTTATTTTATTTTTTGTATTATTCTTTTGTAGGAGAACTCCAGACAAAACTTTTATGTTTTTAAATTCTTTTATAAGAAGACTCCAGACTAAACTGTTATTTTTTTTAAATTATTCTTTTATAGGGAAACTTCAGACAACCCTTTCATGTTTTTTTTTTTTTCATTTATAGAAGAATTCCAGACAAAACATTTATAATTTTTTATTATTTTATAGTAGAACCCCATACAAAACTTTCTTTTTTATTATTCTTTTGTAGGAGAACTCCACACAAAACTTTTATTTTATTTTTTTATTATTCTTTTGTAGGAAAACTCCACACAAAACTTTCATTTTCTTATTCTTTTATAGAAGAACTCCAGTCAAAACTTATATTTTTTATTCTTTTATAGGAGGACTCCAGGCTAAACTGTTATTTGTATTATTATTCTTTTATACTTCAGACAAACCTATTTTTTTTTACTTATTTACTTTTTTCATGTTTTTATTTTTTATTTTTTGTTTATAGAAGAATTCCAGACAAAAATTTATAATTTGTTATTCTTTTATAGGAGAACTCCATACCAAACTTACTTTTTTATTATTCTTTTATAGGAGAACTTAAGACAAACCTATTTTTTTTTTACTTATTTATTTTTTTAAATGGAGAATTCCAGACAAACCATATATATTTTTTCATCCTTTTACAGAACGTCATACAAAACTTTTATTTATTTAATATTCTGTTTTAGGAGAACTCCAGACAAAACGTTTATTTTTTTATTCCGTTATAGGAGAATTTTAGACACCCCTTTTACGTTTTTTTTTTTTTTCTTTTAGAGAATTCAAAACGTTACATTTTTTTTATTCATTTATAGGAGAACTCTGGGCACAACTTTTATATATATTTTTGTTTTCTATTATAAGAGAACCGCAGACAAAACTTTTATTTTTTATTTTTTGTTTATTTTATAGGAGAATTCCAGACAAAACAGTTATATTTTCTGAATTCTTTTAAAGAGAGCTAAAGACAAAACTCTCAGATCTCCTCTGTAGTTTTGAGCGAACCCGGACTTTAACGTTCGGGTCCGTACCGAACTTTGGGGTGTCCGGGACCCGGACCCGAACACGGACATTTCAAAAAACGTTCGGGTTCTGGGTTCTGGTAGTTGATCACGCATGTTGAATAGCTGCAGGGCAGCCAATCAAGAAGCGTTTCACTGGTTTGCCCTTAGAAGCCATCACAGCCATGCCTACTAATGGCATGGCTGTGATTGGCCAGTGCATCATGTGACCCAGCCTCTATATTAGCTGGAGTCACTTGATGCTGCAGTCACATGCTCTCTGAGACTCTGACTAGTATAGGGAGAGGAAGCTGCCAGCGTTTTTGTGAGGGACAGATTGCAGACATTTTAACATCTGATTCTGCATCCTGAGATTATTACTACTGTTGCTCTGAGGGACAGATTGCAGAAATTTGAGATTTCACATACTGCTGCTTTGAGTGACAGATTGCAGATCAAATCCTGCATAACA
>BLSH010153386.1:316367-341536 GCA_018402905.1 Glandirana rugosa
TTTTTTTTTTTTTTTTTTTTTGGTTGAACTGGATGGACTTGTGTCTTTTTTCAACCTGACTAACTATGTAACTATGTAACTATGTAATTAGAGTGGAGACTGCGAGCCAGGCCTTCACCTCACAAATGCTCTTTGTGAATGTTTGAATGGTCAAACATTCCCATAGACACTCCGAAACCTTGTGGACAGCCTTCCCAGAAGAGTTGAAGCTGTTATGGCTGCAAAGGGTGGGCCAACTCAATATTGAACCCTACTGACTAAGACTGGGATTCCATTAAAGTTCATGTACGTGTAAAGGCAGGCGTTCCAATACTTTTGGTAATATAGTGTATTTCTAGAGGTGCTATTGACGTGAAAATTTCACCACATGTCGGTAACAACCCATGCAATCCATACATACAAAGACACCAAAACAAATACATTCAGAAATTAAGTTATGTGGTGAATGATTTACATGTGGTGAATATACAGTATTTACCTAGAAAAATGGTGATGTGTTCAATACTTATTTTACCCGCTGTGTGTGTATATATATATATATATATATATATATATATATATATATATAGTGTTGGGGTTAACATCTGTCACTGTACTAATGGCACTGGGTAGGAAGGGCTTAACATCTGGGGCAATCAAAGGGTTAACTGCGTTCCTAGAATTTGTTATTGTGTTATCCGTGTGTTGTTTTTACTAGGGGGTGTGATGATTTTTCTTCCCTGCTTTGCAGGGGGACATCCCTGCTGTCAGCAGAGAGATCTGTGTTGTTTACAAACACAGATCTCTCTTCTGTCTTCCGCTCTGCCAATTGGCGGGTCCCAGGCATGAATCATTGGCTGGGACCGCTGATCGGCATTTACTGTAAGAGAGCCAGTGAAAGCTCAAGCAGGGTGGGCGCGCGAGCGCGTGCCAGCGCCTGCGCGCTCTCTGCCCAGAAATAAACAATTACGTTTATATGTATAATTCTGCACAGCCAGCCCACACTGTAGCAGTAAAACTACAGTGCAAGCGGTTAAATAAACACATAACAAATATAAAGAAATAAACAATATGCCATAGTCAGAGTTGGAGGGTAAAGGAAGGAAAGTTATCTAAATGTAACGTAGCCGTCTTAAGGATGTCTCAAGTAGCCCAGGCTGCAAATGATATACTGCATTCCCCTGCACTGTAACAAGAGGCTTTTCATCTTCACAAACATCTGCCTGCTCACACCGAGCTCTGATGCTAATGTTATTTGGCCAATTAAATCCAGGGAAATCTTCTCCCCGTAGAATTGACTATGCTGATTTAATGAACACTTGACATTAATATGCCTTGCTATGCGCATCTATTACTAGATTAATATTTGATAATCATATTTCCTAACTTTCCAACTTTACAGGAGTGAAAAATTGTATCTTCTGCCTCATCTCCTCTTCATGCGACCTTCCTGGCACCCCCCCTTTTCTTTTTTTTTTTTTCAACAGAAGAGTGGAATTTTACATCAAAATCTCATGCATGATTTAACTGTTTTCGGTTATATAGTTTGTGTTGATGCAGAGAAAAGTCTTTTCAGACAGGCAACCATGGACAGATAAATAAATATTCTCAGAAACCAACCACGGGGCAACTGAGCAGTGAATATGCTGCAGGTTTGTAGAATGGTTGCCTCCTCTGTGTATTTAGCTAGCAGCCGGCTGCTTAGTCTAGGGGGGGATTTAATGCTGTGCTGCCTTTTTCCCGGCATGTTCATGGACTTTCGCTGGGGTCCAGCCTTCCTTCCATGTGATATAAAAGGGATTAGGTCCGGATCCCAGGAATAGAGATGGGGAGATGGACTGAACACCCCCCCCCCCCGTTCATTTTGTAGCTGAATTCCGGAACAGGGGAAAAGTTTGGCCCCAAACCGCAAATTCCATTGAAGTCTATTGGAGCCAAACATGAGAAATCAAAAGTCCCCATTTTGAAGGCTTATATGCAAGCAATTGGCCATAAAAGGGATATGGGGGTCCGGGTACTGCCTTGTTTTAAAAATGATTGTTTTTAAAGGAGCGGTGAATTTATTGATGCTTAAAGTGAAGCAATAAAAGTGAAAAAATCCTTTAAATAAAAAGCCTTGGGGTCCCCTTAGTCTGTCTGTAAAGTGGCACATCTGTAGCATGTATAGAACCTGCTGCAGCAAGAATAGCATTTCTAAAGAAATAAAAAGGAGTCAAATCACAAATAAATTGACAATTGCTGGCATCTGGCTATTTAAAAAAAAAATGAAGGAAAGAAATGGCATGGGGTCCCCTACTACAGTCCATACCAGGCGCTCGGGCCAAAATTAAAATGGACAAACTGTGTGGGGTTCAGCAAACACCCGAACGGGCAATGTTCGGGCCGAACTTGTGCTTGGCCTGAACAGTTCGCCCAACACTACCCAGGAGCCCTGGGGGGGGGGAGGCTCTGGGGGACACTTGGGGAAATGCATGGGAAACCTGGGCTGATGACTCGCTGGGACCCATAGTCCGATGTGGAACAGTGATTCATCAGCAGAGACTTGCAACATGGACTTCTCTACTAGAGTACCACCAAGTTTGGACTTTCTCCGAAGAGACTTCTCCTGTTCAGATGATCCAGGTCAGCCATAGTTAGGTTTACTGAATTAGGGAAAGGACAATACCAGATGTTATACATGTTCTGCCAAAATTCCAGTAAAGTTGGTTCAACTGCTCAAAGTCTGGTTGGAAGTTGCTCAAGGGGTGCATATGGGATCCTGATGTCTCTCTATGGAACCAGGGTCTGTATCAACATTCTGACGTACGTGTAACATCACTATGACAATGGGTTAACCTGTAAGGCTAAGAAGAGAAGAGAGTGGCTATGGGTAACTGGAAAGAAGAATAGCAGCCAGTCGTTAGTGTGGTACCTGGTTAGATGACAGGTTTTCCGGTAGTGAGGGGGTTCGGTGTTCCAGCTCCCTCCTTAGCTGTCCATCTCTGCCAGTCACTGGGAGCGGGTTAGCATTACAGAGTTTTATAACCTAATTACTAGGTATGGAAAGGCAAGACTTAAGTGAGAGCATGCATGGGGTCTGCGATATGTGCATGGCGGGACCCCATTCTGTTGCTGGGAGTGAGATGGCAGGGCGTGCTGACTGGTGGAGTGAATGTGCACCTGCATGGGTGTGTGGGATAGGGGATGACATTTTTTTGGGGGAACGCCCCATACAACACTGCACAGTGGCTCGTCTCTGTGTTGGGGGACTGCCTTGATGTTTGACTTTTCACAAGGCTTTGGCCCCCGCCTGGTCCCAGGCATTGGTGGGCACGTCTTTGGGTGGGTTGTTGCCCCTGTGCTGGAATAGGTGCCCTGGTTTATCACCTGACGTGACCCAGGGAGCCCACCTCGGGGTGGGCCTGCCCTGTCACCCACACTTGGTGTCCAACAAGGAGGGGGGCATGGAGGAAACATCGCCCGTCTGCCCTACATGTACTGAAGGTATTCAATCATTCTGGGTAGGTCTGTAGTTACATATGGGTCAGTGGAAGGAACAATTGGGAAGAGCAGGAATAGCAATCTACTGTATATCTCTTTTGTAATGGCTAACTTTCACCCCATCAGTTTCAAATGTCACAACCAGTCTGCTAAAGTCGATATACTAGTCTCTGACCACTCATGTTGACTCTCCTCTTGTCAACAATTGTTTTCAGTGCAGGACCAGCATCCACATCATCAGAATGGGACATGCCCCCTTCTAAAATACCCAACCACCTCTCACCTCTTGGTTGACTCCCTCTGGAAGACCTGGTGAGAAGAAAAGATAGAGGGATTGGGTGGCCTTAGCTTACTGTTTACCCTGTAACATTATCACTGAAATTAACTAAAGCAGCACAGTGGCTAAGTGGTTAGCACTTCCACCCAGTAACACTAGGGTCTATGGTCAAATCCCAACCTTGACACTACCTGTCCTCTGAGTACTCCTGTTTCCTCTCACACTCCAATGACATGCTGGTAGCGTAATTGGATCCTTTCTAAAATGCCTCTAGTATGTGTATGTATGATTGTGAGTTAGAGACCTTAGATTGTAAGCTCCTTGAGGGTGAGGACTCATGGGAATGTAGAAGATTCAGTATATGTAAAGCACTGTGTAAATTAATGGTGCTATGCAAGTACCTGTAACAAATAAATAAAATAAAGAGTAACTGCAAAGTCTACTTCAGCTCTTCTTTGACTTATCTTGGAATTTTTGACTGCCATCCTTACCAAGGCCAGGTGAGTGGCATAAGGGGCAGCCGCCCCTGGTTCAGTGCTGTCACATAGTGGGGGGGGGGGGGCTGTGGCAAGCATCGCTATCCTCACCACATGCATGTCTGATCTAACAGCTGCTGGCGTTGCACCCTGCCCAAACATTCACACCCCTGTCGCCCATAGCCAACAGGAAAAGCACACCCCACATCTACCTCCCAGCTGTTAGAAAGCAAAAGACTGGCCGTGCATGCTCCTTGTAAATCAGTGGTCTCCAAACTGCTGCCCAGGGGCCAAATGTGGCCCTTTGTTTGCCTTCATCATGCTTTTGGGACACTATTCCTCCCACTGATACAAGGCATTATTCATTCTACACCAACAATGGGGCATAATTCCTACCACAGATACCAACAATAGGGCACTATTCCTACCACTAACTGCAACAATGGGCCATTATTCTTCCAACTTACACCAATGATGGGACACTATTCCTCCCACTGGCACAAACTTCAGGGCCCTATTCTTCCCACTGACACCAATGATGGGGCACAATTTCTTCCCTTAATACCAACAATGGGGCAATATTCCTCGCACTAATAGCAATGAAAGTCCATTCTTTACTCCCATTAATGCCAGGGCATTTTCTACACACACTGGCCACAACCTGGCCCTGTCTGAAAGACAGTAAACTGGCCCTTTTTTCAGAAAGTTTGAAGACCCCTGTTCTAAACCATAGGCAATGAGGACAGTGGGTCCTGGGTGATACACCCATTATATGTTACGTATTAGCAGCAGGAAGGGGAGTGCCATTCTACATACTCATCCTTGGCACTGAAAGAACCCATCCTGGTACTCCTGCTGAGATACACCCTTATCTACCCTTATTTGTCAACTTCTGTACTCTGCTACTAAATGTACTGCATTATGTTTAGAAAATGTCAATAAACAATTTTGGAAAGAGAAGTATCCATCTCCATTTTAGTGGGGGACTAAGGCGGCAGTTGTCGCACAATCATAGATTAAGGTAAGCTTTATTGGGTGTTTTTTTTTACTATGGTATGGCTTTAAGGATTAGGTAAAATATGAGAGGGATGGAGAGGGAAAGTACAAACATCTTATTTTATCTCTTTTTTTTCACAATTGGTTTTATTGCAACAGCATATTGTAACACATACAGAAAATAATGTGATTGTTTTACTGTAGAACAATTGAAAACATAAAGCTAAACAATTGGGATTATTTGCATGAAGCATAGTTAAAATCAAAGTTAAGGGCTGATATACAAGGTAAAGTATACAAGTTAAGGTATATAAGGTAAAAGTAAAGATATAAAGGTATATAAGGTATACAATGGCAATGTTGAAAAATAACATTAATTCTTTAATATAATAGGATTTGTTATATTACTCCTCTCTAGTAAAATATGTGGGTAATTAAGTGAGGCATATGTTAATTGTTACTGTATATGGAACTTATGTACTGCATTGGGTAAAAGGGCCCTGGAATGAGGGGGGTGCAGAGGAGGTGCTGGAGTGGGGGGGGGGGGTGTAGAGGAGTGGGGGGTGTAGAGGAGGCCCTGGACTTGAAAAGTGTGGTTGATTAAGGACCTGGATTGGGAGAGCAGGGTGTAGAGGAGGCTCTTAACTTGGGGTGGGCTGTAAAGGAGGCCTTGGACTAGGAGGGGAGTGCAAAGGAGGCCCTGGACTAAGTGGGTGCGTGCTGAGGAGGCCATTGTCTAGGAAATGGGGGTTGGTGTGGCAAAAGCCGATGAATAGGGGGGTACAAGGGACATACTGGACTGGACTATGGCAGCAGGTGTCTGGAGGCCCTGGGCTATGAGATGGGGATCGTGGAGGCCCTCTGGAGTAGGACAGAGGGTGCCTGAAGGACTTTCCAGCTTCAGGGAGAAACAGCCTGGAAATAAAGCCTGTGCTGAGGAAGAGCCTGGGCCCTGGAGGGTAAGTTCATAACATAAATGGGGACATTTCTCAATTGTTGCACATAATGCCAAACAGAAGAAGACAGGCCTTGTGATAGATTTAGTAAAGGAAAAGTACAGCAGAAACTTGTTTGGTTGTACTTCTCCTGTTGATCACATCAGTGCAGATTGTTTTGCACTCCTGTTACCCATTTTCAGCTGATATCACAGTCGGTCCAGGCTGGGGAAAGTTCGCAACCATATAGTTAGGATCTGCTCACATGCCTGGACCGGCACCCAGCTCTGCCTCTCAGCGGCCACTTCCGCCTCCTCCACAGCCCGTTGTGGGCAGAGCAGAGCAAGAGACTGACAGCCACCAGCTCTCTGCTCAGGGAGCACAGAGAACTGAGCGATCGGCTGTTTGATTACTCGGTTCTCAGCCATAGAGCCGGTAGGGGACAGATGCAGCATCTACCTAGATAAGTATTATTTAATAATAAATATAAATAAAATTCCCACACTTCTCTTTTAATTACCTGCCATCTCCTCTTTCCTGCTATCTGGCCCACATGACAATTAGGCCTCATTCACATGGATCATATGCGTCCATGACCAGTGTGATGGCCGTGCACCGATGCATGGTGTTCTGTGCATCCTTATGCAGGGAGTCCAGTCATAGTCAATTGGGATGCTGCAGCTGCATGGACATAATTGAATGTCAAAACATGATACGCATACAGGGAGGGATGCATGTATCCGAACGCACAGTGTCTGCATTCGGATCTGTGCACCTGCTTCTATAGGTGAAGCTCTCTGGTGGATGCAGCAAAAAGTTTCACAGTATACAGGACCTGTCTCAGTGCCTGTCTGAATGAGCCCTTAGGGGAATTTATCAAAAACTAGAGCAGACAGAATTTGGAGCAGCTGTGCATGGCAACCAAACAGCTCATAGCTTTCATTTTTAAAGCTGAACAAGCTGAAGATAGAAGCTGATTGGTTGTCAATTCCCCTTACTGTGTTTTACCTTTCTTACTCCTGACTACTGCATTCTAAGTACAGCACATTCTTTGTTAAAGTGGTTGTAAAGGCACACTTTTTTTATTCTTCATGCATTCTAAACCTTCTGTGTGCAGCAGCCCCCCCCCAGCCCCACCTAATTCTTACCTGGTAGAGTTGAGCGAACACCTGGACGTTCGGGTTCGGAGGGTCCAAACGAACTTTGGTAAAAGTCCGGGTTCGGCACCGAACGTTGCCCGAACTTTATCCCGGACCCCGAACCCCATTGAAGTCAATGGGGACCCAAACTTTTAGGCACAAAAATGGCTGTAACAAAGTCCTGGAAAGTGCTAGAGGGCTGCAAAAGGAAGTAAAATGGGGGTAAGAGTAGGGCAAGTGCCCTACAAAAAAATGGAGATAGGGAAAATAAATTAAAACCAAATAAAAAAAAATGGGAAGGGGGGGTGGATGTGGAGTAGGAGCCTAGAGGTTGACTAGGCCGTGACCGTGGCAGTGTAGGTGGAAGTGGCGGTGGTCAAGGAGTAGGAGGAGGTAGCCAACACTTTTTTTTTTTTTGTTTGTTTATAATTGGGGTAGCCCCCAAAATATTGAGGCCTATTCAAAAAAACAAGTATACGAATGGCTGTGTGAGTCCGGTCTAAATGTTTATTCTGCACAAGGTACAGACAAGTCTTGTGGGATCCATGCCTGGTTCATTTTAATAAAAGGTTAGCTTGTCCATGTTGGCTGTGGACAGATGGCTGCGCTTGTCTGTGATAACGCCCCCTGCCGTGCTAAACACACGTTCAGACAATACATTGGCTGCAGGGCAGGCCAGCACCTCCCAGGCATAAAGGGCAAGCTCAGGCCATGTGGCCAATTTGGAGACCCAGAAGTTGAATGGGGCAGACCCATCAGTCAGTACTGCAGGCGTGTGCACACATACTCTTGCACCATGTTGCTGAAATTCTGCCTCCTGCTAAGACGTTGTCTATCGGCTGGTGGTGCTGTTTGTTGTGGCGGGCTGCTGACAAAGCTTTGCCACATTTTGGCCATGCTAACCCTGCCTTCTGAGGTGCTGGCGGTGGCACAGCTGCGTTGGTGGCCTCTTCCTCCTACTCCTCCTCTACCTTCACCTTGTGCTTCCACTGAGCCCCCGGTGTAATTTGGGAATGCCCTCAGCAGCGCCTCTACCAGTGTGCGCTTTAAGTCGCGCATCTTCCTCTCACACTCCAGTGAGGGAATTAAGGATGGTACGTTGTCCTTGTAACGGGGATCCAGCAGGGTGGCCACCCAGTAATCGGCACACGTTACAATGTGGGCAACTCGGCAGTCATTGCGCAGGCACTGCAGCATGTAGTCAGCAATGTGCGCCAGGCTGCCCAGAGGAAAAGACAAGCTGTCCTCTGTGGGAGGTATATCATCTGTGTCCTCTGTATCCGCCCAGCCACGCTCCAGTGATGCCCACGAGCTGCGTTGGGTGCCACCCTACTGCGATTCCTCCTCATCTTCCTCGTCCTCCAGAACTGTGCCCTGGCTTGAATATTTTTGACCTGGCCTACGCTGGTGCAGGAACCCACCCTCCGAGCCACTTGCAAATGACTTGCCTGATAACCGTGGAAATGACCCCTCTTCCTCCTCCTCATCCTCCTGTGCCACATCCTCTTCCATCATGGCCCGAAGTGTTTTTTCAAGGAGACATAGAAGTGGTATAGTAACGCTGAGAACAGCGTCATCGGCACTGGCCATGTTGGTGGAGTACTCAAAACACCGCAATACGCTACACAGGTCTCGCATGGAGGCCCACTCGCTGGTGAAGTGTTGCTGTTCCGCAGAGCGACTGACCCGTGCGTGCTGCAGCTGAAACTCCACTATTGCCTGCTGTTGCTCGCACAGTCTCTCCAGCATGTGCAAGGTGGAGTTCCACCTTGTGGGCACGTCGCATATGAGGCGGGAGCGGGAAGGCCGAAGTTCCGCTGCAGCGCAGACAGGCGAGCAGCAGCAGGGTGAGAACGCCGAAAGTGCACACAGACGGCCCGCACTTTATGCAGCAGCTCTGACATATCCGGGTAGTTTTTTAGAAAATTCTGTACCACCAAATTCAGCACATGCGCCAGGCAAGGGATGTGCGTCAAACCGGCTCGGCCCAGAGCCGCTACGAGATCTCGGCCATTGTCGCACACCACCAGGCCGGGCCTGAGACTCAGTGGCAACAACCACTCATTGGTCTGTTGTTCAATGCCAGTCCACAGCTCCTGCGCAGTGTGGGGTTTATCCCCCAAACATATCAGTTTTAAAACAGCCTGCTGTCATTTCCCCCTGGATGTGCTGATGTTGGTGGTGAAGGTGTTACACTGAGCAGATGAGTAGGAGGTCGAGGAAGCGCAGTAGGAGGAGGAGGCAACAGAAGGCAAAGAGAAATGCCCTACAATCCTCGGTGGTGGAAGGCAATGCACTAAATGGCTAGCCGGCTCAGGCCCACCCACCACTACATTTGCCCAGTGTGCAGTTAGCGAGATATAGCGTCCCTGCCCGTGCTTACTGGTCCATGTATCAGTGGTTATGTGGACCTTGCCACAGATGGCGTTGCGCAGTGCACGCTTGATCTTGTCCCCGACTTGTTTGTACAGGGAAGGGATGGCTCGCCTGGAAAAGTAGTGGCGGCTGGGAACCACGTACTGTGGGACAGCCACCGCCATCAGGTTTCTGAAACTGTCCGTGTCCACGAGACGGAATGACAGCATTTCAAAGGCCAGGAATTTTGAAATGCTGGCATTCAGGGCCAGGGATCGCAGGTGGGTATGGGGGTACTTCCTCTTTCTCTCCAGTGTTTGGGAGATGGACAGCTGTAAGCTTCCATGGGACCATGTGGAAATGCTTGGGGACGGTGGCGGACATGGTGGCGTTGCTGTCATATCACTGTAGAGGTGGAGGAAGAGGCCGAGGCAGCAGCAGAAGAGGAAGCAGGAGGAGGCCGAGACCTTTCTTGGATTTTGAGGTAATTATTCCAATGCAGCTTGTGCCTTGAATTTAGATGCCTGGTCATGGGGGTTGTGCTCAGGTTGAGAACATTTATGCCCCGGCTCAGGCTATCATTGCACAGCTTGCAAACCACTCGTGTCTTGTCGTCAGCACATTGTCTGAAGAACTGCCACGCGGGGGAACTCCTTTGAGCTGCCTTTGGTGTGCTAGGTCCCTGGGTGTGGTGGGTAGTAGCAGGCCTACTTTCTAGGGGACGCTCGCTCCGCTTTTGCAACCTGCTTCCTCTTTTTCTGTGCTGGTGCCTCTGTGCGACCACCACCTGTTCCTCCAAATTCCACACGTCACTCGCATGACCCTCATTCCATGTGGGGTCTAGGACCTCATCATCCTCCACATCATCTTCCACCCACCCTTCACTACTGCCCTCCTTGTCAGTCTGCACACTGAGGCAAGCTGCAGCAGTTGGCACCTGTGTTTTGTCATCATCAGAAATGTGCTGCGCTGGTGTTTCCATGTCCTCAACCTGCAACAGAAGTGGTTGGGCATCGGTGCACTCAATGTCTTCCACTTCTGGGGCAGCGCTATATGGATGGCCCACGGAAAGCACACCAGGAGACTCATCAAAAAGCATAAGAGTCTTATGCAGGACTTGGGGCTCAGACTGTTTGGCAAATTTACAAGGGGCTGAGGTGAAAGGCAGATGGCCATGGGGTTCAGGTGCCAACTCTGAGCTTTCATCAAGGGATCGGGAGGAGAGGATTTTTGAACAATAATGTGTCACAGCAACAGCTGGAAGCTCTCCCTTTAGAACTAGGAGATGATTTTTGAACAATAAATAATCTGTCACTTACAGCAACAGCTGGAACCTGGCCCTATAGGAGTAGGCAATGATTTTTTAACAATAATCTGTCCCTCTAAGCAGAAGCCTCTACCTAGTGCAGTCCGATTGTTGTGTAATGCAGGGTTTGATCTGCAATCTGTCACTCAAAGCAGCAGTATGTGAAATCTCAAATTACTCTCACAATCTGATTGTTGTGTACGATCGTAGCGATCGTTGTGTTATGCAGAGTTTGATCTGCAATCTGTCACTCAAAGCAGCAGTATGTGAAATCTCAAATTTCTGCAATCTGTCCCTCAGAGCAACAGTAGTAATAATCTCAGGATGCAGGATCAGATGTTAAAATGTCTGCAATCTGTCCCTCACAAAAACGCTGGCAGCTTCCTCTCCCTATACTATTCAGAGTCTCAGAGAGCATGTGACTGCAGCATCAAGTGACTCCAGCTTATATATGGCTGGGTCACATGAAGCCATCACAGCCATGCCTACTAATGGCATGGCTGTGATTGGCCAGTGCATCATGTGACCCAGCCTCTGTATAAGCTGGAGTCACGTAGTGCTGCATGTCACATGCTCTCAGGCTAGTGTAGGGAGAGGATACTGCTGGCGCTGTGAGGGACAGATTGCAGATATAATAACATCTCATCCTGTATTACAGAACAATCTGATTGTGGACAAGGTAGAGATTACTACTATTACTGCTTTTAGGGACAGATTGCAGATCTCATCCTGCATTACAGAACGATCTGATTCTGGGCTAGGTAGAGTCTACTGCTTAGAGGGACAGATTATTGTTCTAAAATCATCTCCTAGTTCTATAGGGTCAGGTTCCTGCTGTTGCTGTAAGGGACAGATTATTGTTCTAAAATCATTTTATTTCCTTTTGCAGCCCTCTAGCACTTTCCAGGACTTTTTAACAGTAATTTTTGTGCCGCAAAGTTCGGATCCCCTTTGACTTCAATGGGGTTCGGGGTCAAGTTCGGTACTGAACCTGAACTTTTTCGCGAAGTTCGGCCGAACCCACCGAACCTCCAGGTGTTCGCTCAACTCTATTCAGGAGGCGGTCATACTTTAATACACTGTACATAAGAATATATTATAAAATCATACTTTTCACACAAGTATCCATAGTTTATTAACAACATAATATATTAAAACCTCTGAAAATGTAATTGTCTGTTAAACACACTTACATAAATAAAGTGCGCCAAGACAAGACACCAGAATTCTGTAGCTACCACCATTACCCATCCCCCCCCTCCAGAAAATGGGGAATATCAGTAGGGAAGAGGTAAAAAGGGGTACAAACTAAGCAAATTTGTATAAGTATATGTGAAATAAATAAGTATGTCAACCTCTAGAACCAAATACATTGGAGTGTGCAACCAATAAATATCAAAAGAAAAGAAAAAACGAGACATGTGCAGAGCGAAAAAATTTGTTTCATTTCGTTTCGATTCGTTATTTCCATAAATTCATTTAGCTAGATTTGTTTCATTTTTTTAATTCCTTTATTCGTTTTCACATCGATTAGTCAAGTTTTCGAATCAATTACGAATAGTTTTCACATTCAAATCGTCTTCAAATTCAAAACGTTTTCCAATTTCCAAGCAGAATGGGGTGGAGTGGAAAGTGGAGGAATAGAATGGAAAAAGATAGAAAACAATAGAGGGGAATAGAACAGAAAATGAAAATATAATGTGGTGGAGTGGAACAGAGCTGTGGTATTCTATTCTTTTGTTTTCTGTTATATTCTTTTCTAGTCTATTGTTTTTTTTTCTGTTCTATTTCTTGGTTTTCTATTCTATTTTGTTCTCTTTGGAAACTGGAAACCTATTCAAATTCAAGAACTTTTCAAATTGGAATTTGAAAACAATTCAAATTCGAAAACGATGTGAAATTATTCGAATTCGAATTTCGTCCAAATGTCTTTTTCGTTATTTCGGATTCGTTTAAATTCGGTACTATTGTAATTCAGAAATTTGGAACGAAATGAGACGCACATGTCTACTGCTGGCTGCCATGGTAGGTTTTAGGTGGGTGGTCAAGGGGGGGGGGGGAGTTAATAATGTAGATTAATGTTTTCGAATCGTTTTCAAATTTGAATAGTTTTTGAATTCTAACAGTTTTGGAATTCAAATAGTTTTCCAATTTTCAAGGAGAATGGGGTGGAGTGGAAAGTGGAGGAATAGAATGGAAAAAGATAGAATACAATATATAGTGGAATAGCGGGATAGTGGAGGAATAGAATGGAAAAAGATAGAATACAATAGATAGTGGAATAGCGGAATAGTGGATAGTGGAGTAATAGAATGGAAAAAGATTGAATACAATAGATAGTGGAATAGTGGAAAGTGGAGGAATAGAATTGAAAAAGATAGAATACAATAGAGGGGAATATAACAGAAAATGAAAATATAATGTGGTGGAGTGGAACAGAGCTGTTGTATTCTATTCTTTTGTTTTCTGTTATATTCTTTTCTTGTCTATTGCTTTTTTTTCAGTTCTATTCCTTTGTTTTCTATTCTATTTTGTTCTCTTTGGAAATTGGATAGTTATTCAAATTCGAGGACTTTTCTAATTCAAATTTGAAAACTATTCAAATTTGAAAACTTTTTGAATGCGAATTTGAAAATTTTCCGAAAAAGGAAAATTGTCTAGAAAAAACGAATGTAATATATAAATCCAAAGTGACATTTCTAAGCCACAACTTTTCTACAAGATACATACAGTGCAATTCGCCATGATTGTGGGTGTTAAGTGTATGGTGGTCGGCACATTGGAATTTAAAGGCGTTTTGAGACTGCATTTGAAGTAAGTGCAATCTTAGTTGTTTTTATTAAAGTCAATTTGGATTTACGCTATGTGGAGTTCCTTTCTTTGTCTTCGGTGTTCATAAGATCACCATCCGGAGGACTGATGTAGACACAAAGGAGGACCCATAGGCGTGTAAAGGCCAAGGCTGGGCAGTAAGCCAAAGCAAGTTTGACCTTCCATAATAGGTGGTCAACCACAGCCGGTAAGCAGACGTTCCTGCTCCTGGTGGTGGGGATATCACAAGTGGATTTCCTTCAATATTGGTGGTGGATGTCGTGGCTATCCAAGTTTTTCATGTATTTATGAACACTATTGGACTTTGCACAATTTATTGATTTATATTGATTATTAGGGTTTGTTAGCGCTACTTGATTTGAAATAATAATTATCAAACATAATCAAAGTTCGAAAAAAAAAAGATGGTAATCTACCTTCTGTTCTAAATTGTTAAACCTCCCCACCAAAACATGGAGGGAAGCAGCCAAGGATTTACAAGAAATTAACCACTTCAGCCCCGGAAGGATTTACCATCTTCCTCACCAGAGCACTTTTTGCGATTTGTCACTGCGCCGCTTTAACTGACAATTGCTCGGTCGTGCGACGTTGTACCCAAACAAAATTTGCGTCCTTTTTTTCCCACAAATAGAGCTTTCTTTTGGTGGTATTTGATCACCTCTGTGGTCTTTATTTTTTGTGCTATAAACAGAGAGCGACAATTTTGAAAATAAAAAAATATTTTTTTTTTTACTTTTTGCTATAATAAATGTCCAAAAAAAAAATATATATAAAAAAAAAATGTATTCATCAGTTTAGTTCAATATGTATTCCTCGCAATAGATTTATATTGATTGGGTTGCGCAAAAGTTATAGCGTCTACAAACTATGGGAATAGATTTATGGCATTTTATTTTATTTATTTATTTTACTAGTAATGGCAGTGATCTACGATTTTTATCAAGACTGCGATATTGCGGCAGACAGATCGGACACTTTTCATGCTTTTTTGGGACCAATGACATTATACAGAGATCAAAGCTTTAAATAGCCACTGATTGCTGTATAAATATCATTGGTAGAGAAGGAGTTAACACTAGGGGGTGATCAGGGGGTTAAGTGTGTTCCCTCACTGTGTTACTAACTGTGTGGGGGCTGGGCTGGGCTGGCCCGGGGCATGCCAGATCTGACTGTTCCCGATTACAGGGAATAGTAAATCTGTGTCATGTCCCCAGACAGAACGGGAAACCAACCCATTTACATTGGCTTTTACATCCCACCCCCCAATACATGCACAAAATCCAAATAAAAAACCTCACCTCTTGGGTTTGGCTTGCTTCCCCATACTGCCACTGAACCTCTCTGATAAAGAAATGGCCATAGTGGCCCAAAATCATGTCCCATGCTTCTGCTTCTTTTTATACCCCCACCTCAGAGAGAGAGGACACCAGTGGTGGGACACATAGGACGTATATGCAGTGTGGTGGACAGTTGTACCATCATGGTCCATATGTAATGTTTGGAGCCCTGGCATCGCTGGCCGCTTATCTTGCCCAACATTGAGCTTTGATCCTGGTTGCTAAGCTCCCCTCTATTTTGTTGCCCTCTCTCTGGGCTTTACCGTGGCTTTGGGGGCTATTTAATCTTTAATTATTCTCCTCATGTCCTTTCTTCATGGTGACTGTGGGCGGCGCTCCCTTTGGCTTGCTATTCCAGTTCACAATCAATCTCCTGAAGAAGCAAAAGTAGCAAAACATGTTGAGATTTCAAAGCTTTCAAGTTCCACTGTACAGAGTTGTTATTTGTTGATGTGTATTGCACAGCTTTGGTTCATGTTGTATTAATGGGTATGATGGAGAAAAAAAAGCTGGGAGTGTCTGGTATATTTTAAATTGTTATACACTATATTGTGAAAAGTATTGGGATGCCTACCTTTACACGCACATAAAATTTAATGGCATCCCAGTCTTAGTCCGTAGATTTCAACATTGAGTTGGCCCATCGTTTAACAGCGTCATGTCTTCTGGGAAGGCTGTTCACAAGGTTTAGGAGTGTGTCTATGGGAGTGTTTGACCATTCTTCCAGAAGCGCATTTGTAAGGTCAGGCACTGATGTTGGATGAGAAGGCCTTGCTCACAGTCTCTGCCATAATTCATCGCAAAGGTGTTCTATCGGGTTGAGGTCAGGACTCTGTGCAGGCCAATCAAGTTCCTCCACCCCAAGCTCACTCATCCATGTCTTTATGGACCTTGCTTTGTGCAGTGGTGCGCAGTCATGTTGGAGCAGGAAGGGGCCATCCCCAAACTTTTCCCACAAAGTTGGGAGCATGAAATTGTCCAAAATGTCTTGGTATGCTGACTCCTTAAGAGTTACCTTCACTGGAACTAAGGTACCAAGCCCAATCCCTAAAAAACAACCCCACACCATAACCTCCCCTTCAACAAATGATTTGGACCAGTGAACAAAGCAAGGTCCATAAACACATGGAGGAGTGAGTTCTGGGTAGAGAAACATGACTGGCCTGCAAAGAGTCCTGACCACCTCAACCCAATAGAACACCATTGGGATGAATTAGAGCGGAGACTGTGAGCCAGGCCTTCTCCTCCAACATCAATGCCTGACCTCACAAATGCGCTTCTGGTCAAACATTCCCATAAACCTTGTGGACAGCCTTCCCAGAAGAGTTGAAGCTGTTATAGCTGCAAAGGGTGGGCCAACTCAATATTGAACCCTACGGACTAAGACTGGGATGCCATTAAAGTTCATGTGCATGTAAAGGCAGGTGTCCCAATACTTTTGGTAATATAGTGTATATTTGAATCGGCCAATCTACGAGTGGTTAAACACTGTTTAGCATGAAACACGTTGCCAGGCCTATTTCTCCTACTGTTTTGTAATATTTTAAGGCTATACTACAATAAAGGAATGCTTTTATTGGAGTGTAATCATCCATTTATCTTCTATACAAAGCTTCAGGGGCGAACTGGACTTGCACCAAGGGCCGGGAGTCCGAGACAAGGGGTGGGCATAAGGGACAACTGCCCTGGGTGCAGTGGTTTACTGTAGAGATGGGGGTGTCTTCCTTCTGTTACAAGGCTGACAGGAGTAATGATTTTGACAAGCAAGTGACTGCTGAGTGTTGGATCCCCTAAGCTTGCACATCATAAACAGAGGAAGAGGGGTGCGGGTTTGGCATCTTTGCCCTGGGGCACTGGATGACCTTGTCCCATCACTGCTTGCACCCAATGTACGGGCAGAAAAGTGTAGCCCAACCTGGAGCAGTACATTTTTTTTTTCTTTACTCTAAAAAAAAGAAAGTAATTATGAATTAGAGTGTTTTAATATTCCAGATAAAGTCTGCAACCCACATTTAGCCTCCAACGTTCCTCAGAAATAAAAGGCGTAATCTTCGCACATTTAAATTAACCTACCCGATCGATGGAGATAAATAGCATAAATGAATGTGAATTGTCAGATGCATATTCATAACCGAGAAAAGTTAAAGTGAGGCACAATATTTACATTGGCGCTCAAAGACTCAGATCAAGGCACATCCAGAAATATCCTCCATGCTATTTAAGGCAATTACGTTTAATTTACTCACCAAAACCAGCAGAAAAAAAGCTGAGCGCTGGAAGGAGAACAATCTGCTTGCACCCTGAATGAACTTATTAAGGCTGATATACGGCTGGTTTGCCAGGGTTAGGGTTGGTGTAATTATATCTAAGGAAGCAAAATAGCTCCTTAGAAGAAAGAAAAAAAAGGCACCTCTGTCTAAAAAACAAACACTTAAAACACGGGAATTATTTTATCCATTGTAAAATGTGGTAAAGTGTATCTAAACGTCTTTTGAAAATATTTTTTTTAACTGCTTTGTTTTTCTTTTACTTTACCATTGTAATATTTGCACTGTTGATATTTCATTATTATCTTGAACTTTTGTCTACGATCCCTTCTACGGGGTCTAGAATGTTATTTCCTAATTTGTATTACTATTTGTAATGCTAATTATTTTTCTTTACCAATAAAATCTTCTATTGAGAAAAAAAAAAAAAAATTATATATATATATATATATATATATAAATATATATATACAGTATCTCACAAAAGTGAGTACACCCCTCACATTTTTGTAAATATTTTATTCTATCTTTTCATGTGACAACACTGAAGAAATAACACTTTGCTACAATGTAAAGTAGTGAGTGTACAGCTTGTATAACAGTGTAAATTTGCTGTCCCCTCAAAATAACTCATCACACAGCCATTAATGTCTAAACCACTGGCAACAAAAGTGAGTACACCCCTAAGTGAAACTGTCCAAATTGGGCCCAAAGTGTAAATATTTTGTGTGGCCACCATTATTTTCCAGCACTGCCTTAACCCTCTTGGGCATGGAGGTCACCAGAGCTTCACAGGTTGCCACTGGAGTCCTCTTCCACTCTTCCATGACGACATCACAGAGCTGGTGGATGTTAGAGACCTTGTGCTCCTCCACCTTCCGTTTGAGGAGGCCCCACAGATGCTCAATAGGGTTTAGGTTTGGAGACATGCTTGCCAAGTCCATTATAATGGCTGTGTGTTGAGTTATTTTGAGGGGACAGCAAATTTACACTGTTATACAAGCTGTACACTCACTACTTTACATTGTAGCAAAGTGTCATTTCTTCAGTGTTGTCACATGAAAAGATAGAATAAAATATTTACAAAAATGTGAGGGGTGTACTTACTTTTGTGAGATACACTTATATATATAGGCAAAGTCCAAGGATTGCTGCACATAATATGATCATGTTCTGAAGTCTGAAGAAGGGCTACAATGAGACAGCCCGATACTGTTACTAAATGGAACTCTTCTGTATTGTATGTATTTTACTACAATAAAATATTGGGTGCAGCAATCCTTTGACTTTTGCCTATATATGACCATGTGGATGGTCTGATTGCACTGCACCTGCATCAGACTGAGTGCTGTTCACCTTGCTTTTATATATATATATATATAGTAGAAATATAAATAAATATATGCACACACACATATACACAGTATACTGTATATGCGAAGGAAATGCTTTAGCTTCTGACAACAATATACTAAAATAATAGTAATAGTAAAAAAAAGAAAAAAAGGAAATCAATTGCGGATGCACAGTGTTTGGAAAGCAGACTCTTTGGGAGTTGTTCAGTATAAAATCACTGTATCAGCATTCACACAGCTGCTAAAATAATCCTTGCAATGCTTCTAAATGGTTTATTTCCTATGATCATCACCCTAGTCATCTAGTGGCCATAGTATGGTATTTTCTCAAAACACCTTATTCAGAAAAATATCTCATCATGGCCACTAGATGGAACCTAGGCTCAAATGAAATAAACTCATTAAACATCTTATGGGTATTATTTATGTTGGCTGTGCGAATACTGTCACATATGGACAGCTATTTTTTTTTTTTTTTTATAAATAGACCCCTTTATCACTTATACCAATAAATTAGCAGACGGGCTGGTGTTTGTTTTAAATACATTTTTAGTTTAGTTTTTTAAAGATATATATATATATATATATATACACACACACACACTGTATATACATATATATATATATATATATATATATCAGTAAACCGTACATATAAACTGAAAAAAAAATGCAGAATAAAACTGATCCCAAATGACTACAGTTTCCCTTTTGAGCATATATTGAAAAATAAAAATAAATAAATAAAACAGTAAAAAAAATAAAAATAAATACAATTTTTAAAATAAAAAAAAATAAAAATGAAGGTGGATTTGATTCCATATAATACAATTCCCCATACAAAAACAACTCAGAAATGTCACCTCCCAAATTTCTATCTATTCAGATTGAGAGCAGAATACAGGCGGATAATGGTAGCTCACAGTTCAGCCAAATCAATTTAAGGATCCCCATTCAATTGAGTGGATGTTAAAGTGGATTTACAGCTCATCCCTTCTAAACACATTTTCCCCTGGATCTTCTAATCTAAGCTTCCTAAGTACCATGTTGTTGAGGGAAATAAGCCTCACATCTTTAATGGATGTTGCGTTTCTAAAGGTGGACATATCCTTTAAGGCCGGACACGTTCCCAGATTAGAATGGCAGATCCGAAGAGGCGCCGCGCAGATCATTTACCGGCATCCAAATTCCATCTATGTAGATTAATGGCGTGTTTGCATCCAGCAGCAAACAATATTTGAAAATCCCAAAGCCTGGATTTGCTTTGGACTAATATTTGAAAAAGAAATGCGAGGAGAGAGACCTTTAAATCTTTCCGAAATGGCATCATATTCAAATACAAACATTTTTTGTTTGCTGTTTACAATTGTTTGGACGCTCTCTGTTCTTGGCCTTGAATCAAAATTACCAGTTAAACGGAAACCTTCATGAAATACAGTTATTTAAAGCGTTATGGAAGAGAACATAGTTAAGCCTTGCGAAAAAAAAAAACACTATGAGAAAGCTGTGCATTTATAATACAGGGAAATTACACGCTACTTTCAAACAGTACACATATTTTTTACATTTTCATCTCTTTATGGTTCCATATTTTGATTATTGTATTTCTTCTATAAATATGTAAATGCTCCCTCTAGTGGTCAACCACTGCTGATAAGTAACGCTGCTTAAAGGCTAAGTTTACCTTTTTGAAAAAAATATTCACATATTTTTGCAGAAAAAAATGGGCATTTATTTTTTTTTTCAGAGGAGCCTACAGAGCATCTACTGATCACAGGTGCAATGTCAGGCTCCTGTAGACACTGCCTCCAGCCTTCGTGACAGCATATACGTATATGTAGGCTCCACCCCCTGGCCTATTCCAGGACCGGTTATATTATAAAAGTAAGTCTCCTCCCCCAGGCAGCATTCTCCTTTTTTTCCTCACTGTTCAGCCGGTTATGCTGATGCTAAGAGCATAAAGTGTTTCTTTTCCCTCACCTGGCCCAATTAATCCAGCCAAGCCCCACAGGTTCAAACCTTTCCTGTGTCAAAGCTCCCCGCAGTACAGGCTGTAAATCTTCCTATATGGGGGAGGCTGCCCCCCCATAGTCCAGGATCACTCCAGTAGACGTCCTGATGACGAAACGCGTAGAGTGTACCGTACGTCACTCGTCACTTCCGGCATAACCCTAGAGTCTTGTCCATACGGAACGCAGGACATACAGCTCCCTTTCCAGGATTGGATATTTTTTACCGGCTTGAAATGCTTGAATTGCTCTTCATAAATGTAAGTGCAAATCTTATTTTATAAAAATAAATCTTTAAAGCAATATTGCGCATGATCTCTGCTCTCCTTTTACACATGTGAATCTTTATGGGACAAAAACCTTCCGGACCAAGGACCCAGTACTACCTTCTAAGGTGAAATACCCCTTTCGGGGTGACGACCTCAGGTGAGTGGTTGGGACACAAGGGGATTGCATGGCGTGAAGCACTTTTATAAGAAACCCTTCACCCCTCCTTTTGCACAGCTTAAGACAAATTACATGGTGGTTGTTTCTCAAAGACTTTATCTTCAATATAATAACAGACTTATTATATATATATATATATATATATATATATATATATTCTTTCAGCAGTTTGCCATAGATTAAGCACAAGACACTTTATATGCACATGAGAATTTTTATTTCTTTTATTTTTTTATTTTTATTTTTATTTTTAATTTTAAATTTTAATCTTTATTTTTATATTTTTCAACATAAATCACACCATTTTTTACTGTGTAAAGGCATTCGTTATTACCATATATATATGATGCACTATTTATGGATTGATATTGCACATTTTGATTGAAGCACTTTATCTTTGGTCACTTTTTTCACATTAACTTTTTTCCCTTGCTTGGACGTAATTATTGTGGGATATTACCGTGTTCCGCTGAATTTGCACTTATTTGCTTATGTTTTACTGAATTTCACACACAAAGTGCTCCTTATTATTTTTTGAACACCTTATTACAACCCATCACACGGATTACTTTAAAAGTCATATGTATGTACACTAATTCCACAATACCACAGACTTTGATGAAATAACTAGAGTTGAGCGAACCCGGACTGTAAAGTTCGGGTCCGTACCGAACTTTGGGGTGTCCGGGACCCGGACCCGAACCCGGACTTTTCAAAAAAAGTCCGGGTTCGGGGCTCTGGTAATTTTAATGAAAATTCTGAAAAAAACTGTAAAAAGTCCTAGAGGTCTGCAAAAGGAAGGAAAATGGGGGTAAGGGTGGGACAAGTGCCCTACAAAGAAATGGGGACAGGGAAATAACTTTAAATATTTAAAAAAAAATAAAAACATAAAAAAAGCAAAAATGTAGGTGAATGTGGATCATCTTCAAACTGTGTCTGAAAAGTATTAATTAATGGTAGAAGCCATATAACTGTTCTAAAATCATCTTCAAACTGTGTCAAAAAAGTATAAATAAGCCGGGATAACCCATATCACTGTTCTGCAAACATCTGGAAACTGTGTGTGTCACTTTAAATGAAAACGGGAATAAGTGAATATCTGTTCTGCAAACATCTTTAAAGTCTGTGTGTCACTTTAAATATAACCGGGAATAAGTGAACATCTGTTCTGCACACATCTGTATAGTCTGTGTGTCACTTTAAATATAGCCGCTAATAACTGAACATCTGTTCTGCAAACATCTGTATAGTCTGTGTGTCACTTTAAATATAGCCGCTAATAACTGAACATCTGTTCTGCACACATCTGTATAGTCTGTGTCCCTTTTAATATAGCCGCTAATAACTGAACATCTGTTCTGCACACATCTGGAATGTGTGTGTAAAACTACAGCATAGAGAAGAACAGGTATATGGTTTCGCTCTGCTATAGTTTCAAACCCAGTTTGCAGATGTTTGCAGAACAGTGATATGATATCACTGTTCTGCAAACATCTGTAATCCAAGTCGTAGCGAAGCGATTCACTCCTATTAGAACGGTTCCATTGCACAGCGACTCAAGTCGCCTAGATGTGAACAGGCCGCAAAGTCGCCCTAAGGAGAGCTCACTACAATAATCATTGTGAGCGATATTGGGCTTGTGGTGGCTGTGTTGTCTGTCAAGATGCGATACCAAGTTGCAGGCCAGAGGCAGCAGCAAATGGGGAGTCACATACGGTGAAGATCTAGAGTCTCTAATGGTCCATACTAAGCCAAATCAAACAGCTGTGTTCCTTTAAAGGTGACCTCTACCTCAGAAAAAGTTGGCTAAGGAGTCTTTATCAGACTAGCCAGATAGGTCAGCCTTATAAAGTTGAGGTTTTGGCTCTGTCCAAAATGACTGTGTGGATCGCTGTTCGCTAAGCCTCAGGTACTAAGCCAAGCAAACTAGGTTTGTTTAAAGGGTACGTCTGCCACAAAGGTACAGGTCAAGCAGTCTTCACCAGATTGGCCAAGGGTGACGTTCTGCCAGCAGAACAGGCAATATCCTTTGCAGTGGCCCTGGAACAGCAAAGGGATGTGAAAATAAAGAAGGTTTATACTACTATTGAGTAGTGTCTGTGACCTGCTGTTGAGCTCCTCTCGGTAGCCTGGCGATCCAGATCTCAGATGGGATGAAAGCAAAGTTTGGCAAGTAAAGAACTCTCTGGCATGTCTGTTCCAGAAGTAAAATGAAGTGGCCATTGAGGCAGCTCAGCCACGGTGGATGCAAGACTCTATGCCATTGCTCTAGTAGTCCGGGGTGGTCAGTTAACCCGTATCCTTCATCCCACAGACGACACATGCCTCTTCTAAGTCAGATTGGTGATGGTCCAAGTGGGAGCCAATGATATCTAGAATGAGGATTAATCCCTTATGTGAGTCGCTAATGACCAGAGGACAGCCAAAAAGGCAAAGTAACAAGGATTGAATGACAGGTTAAACATGGAATAAACTGTAGAGGATGATGGAAGGATCCATAATCATTTATCTGCTGCCTAAATCCGAGTCCTCTCCTTTTGGGGAGCAACAAAGTTTCTTCACCCAAAGTCCCCCAGTAGGTGTCGGCCGGCAGTATTATATGTAAATTCGGGAATGGCAACACAGTGGCACACAAGAGTAGCCCTTCTGTCTAGCAGCACTGAGGTTCTGGGTGCGAATTCCCAAACATGCCTCTTTAGTTAGAGAAGTTGGCTGTTTTCCCTATGTTGTGGAACAGGGCTGGATCCAGGGGTCCTGTGCATTTATGAAGTCATTGGAATGTTCATTCCCCTCCTCCAACTCATGTCATTCCCTCCATGACTCCCTAGAACAATTAACACTTGGAAACAAGTGTTACCACATCTGGTTTAACTGTGAGCCACCTGTCCAAAGAACACGTCAAGGAGTGTGCTCTGCACTGTTCTTAGTCAATAGCAGACTTGGACATGAAGCAGAAAAAAAGCGAACGATCGTCATATGGATCTTTTTTTGGATGGTTTTTGGAAGCTATAACTTTTGGGCAAACCAATCAATATATATAATGCTTATACTCTTATTGGGATTTTCTTTTACCAAAAATATGTAGAAGAATACATAGTGGCCTAAATTGATGAAGAAATCCGATATTTAAAATTTTTTTATTGTGAATTTTTTAAAGCAGAAAGTAAAAAACATATTTTTTTCAAATTTTTTTTGTTTATAGCGCAAAAAATAAAAAATGCAGAGGTGATCAAACACCACCAAAGGAAAGCTCTATTTGTGGGGAAAAAAGGACACCAATTTTATTTGGGTACAACGTCGCATGACCGCGCGATTGTCAGTTAAAGTGACGCAGTGCCGTATCGCAAAAAATGGTCTAGTTATGAAGGGGGTAAAACATTCTGGAGCTGAAGTGGTTAAGGCTCGGTTCACACTGCCACGACCTGAAAGTCGAGCGACTTACAGTACTACTTCGCCTAATGACTTTGGCGCAACTTCAATGCAACTTCAGGGAATGCCTGTGTAATCTTCCTGTAAAGTTGGAGCCAAGTCATGAGGACCTGACCCGGAGGTGGCTTCCATTAAAGTCTATGGGCACAAGTCGGATAGAAGTCGCCTAGAAGTAGTACAGGAACCTTTTCTGAAGTCACAGAAACTTCAGTAGGGTTAATTAAGACTTTTTCATGGGATTTCACATGTCACGTGACTTGGGGTCTCACAAGTCGGATCCCAAGTGGCAGCAGTGTGAACCGAGCCTCAGTGTACCTGGAAAGTAATACAGTGGCAACTAGGGGTGCGCATCTTCACTGGCCTCACGATTCGATTCCATTACGATTATCAGGTCAACGATTTGATTTGATTCCGCGATGCATCACAATGCATCACGATTAGGATACAGGGGTGTCGGTGGGTGGTGAGAGGTGTCAGTGGGTGGCTGTGGGGTGTCAGTGGGTGGGTGTGGGGTTTCATTGTGTGGGTGAGGGGTGGGTGTCGGTGGGTG
>BLSH010153386.1:371887-392405 GCA_018402905.1 Glandirana rugosa
TTTAAATGGATCGTTGTATTGGTCTTCTCCCGCGATGTCTTTATTATTATTTAAGTATCAATATGTGTTACCGGGACTAAATGATATGGAGGGTTTTTTACTCGAGTGGGTGAGAGCTGAAGTTGTAATTGCCTTTAACTGGGAGTTATTTTAAGACACTGCTGGAGTAGATTTGGGAGGTATAGTAAATCAGGGCCATTGTGTATAACTATGAATTTATTATTATTTCTGTAGCGCCCTCTTCTGGTTATGTTGCTAGGTAAATTTCGTTTTTTGGTCCATTGTAGTAAATGGAGCAATGATTGGTTGTTTAGGCCTGCTCAGGATTTCCTGAGCTGAAATTTTGATTACTTCCCCCTGCCTCTGAAAGAAGCTTCCAGAGCATGGGGCTGGGAGATTAAAATGATCAGCTGAATATGTATCATGCAATATGTATCATGCAGGAGGTGGCTGAGGAAGTGATGAATGTACAGGTGGCCTGGGCAGATTGTTCTTTTTCCCTAAAGGGAGGGTTCTAGTTTTCTTGGGGGGATGGTACCCCTGGGGGAAAGCCAGAGAGTGAAGAGATTGCAGTCTAATACATAAAATGAACTATGTGTACATGTTCCTCTGGCATTAAACATTAAATGCATCAGAAAGGCAACCCTTGAAAAGAAGGCAGAAGAGCAATATAATTTTCATTCTGCCGATGAGTCCCCAACGCCTTTAAATAAATCTTCATTAGGGGGTATTTCTACAATAATAAAATACACAAAACAATAACAGAGCATATACAAATGATATAGATATCCAAAACACTAGTGTTTTTCATAATACAAAATATCACTGGACTTACAGAGCCATTCAGAATATTATTTAGGAAGCAATGTCCTCCCAAAACATTAAGGGACATCCGCCAGGCCACTTGCCCCCCCACAGCCAAGCTCACAAGGGGGTCACTGTAATTGACTGCAAGAGGACCTCTGTGGTCAATTACAGTGACCCTTTGTGGGCTTGGCTGTGGGGCCAACATCAGTACCCGACCTCAACATTTTTTATTTTTATTTTTTTGCTGAATATTCTCACAAATACATTTTGTGGACAGCCTTCCCTGAAGAGTGGAGGCCTTTAGTGCTGCAAGGTGGAACAACTCCATATTAATAACCAAGGTTTTTGACTGGTATGTCCTACACACTTATACAGGAGATAAAATAAGTATTAAACACGTCACCATTTTTCTAGGTAAATATATTTCTAAAGGTGTTATTAACTTGAAAGTTTCACCACATGTTGGTAACAACCCATGCAGTCCATGCATACAAAAACACTAAAACAAGTAAGTTCAAGAATGAAGTTATGTGTAATATAATGGAATGACACAGGGAAAAAGTATTGAACGCGCTAACTGAAATGTATTTAATACTTCGTACAAAATCCTTTGTTGGTAATAACAGCTTCAAGATGCCTCCTGTATGGAGAAACTGGTCTGTTGCTCCGGTGTGATTTTGGCCCATTCTTCCACACAAATAGTCTTCAAATCTCAAAAGTTCCATGGGCCTCTTCTATGAACTCTGATCTTTTGTTCTTTCCATAGATTTTCTATTGGATTCAAGTCAGGTGATTGGCTGGGCCATTCTAGCAGCTTTATTTTCTTTCTTTGAAACCAATTGGGAGTTTCCTTGGCTTTGTGTTTGGGATCGTTGTCTTGCTGAAATGTCAACCCTCGTTTCATCTTCATCATCCTGGTAGATGGCAGCAGATTTTTATCAAGAATGTCTTGGTACATTTTTCCAATAATCCTTCCTTCAATGATCCAAACCCCACTGTTGGTATGGGGGTGTTTTTGGGGTGATGTGCAATGCCATTTGACCTCCCAACATGGTGTGCATTATGACATCCAAAGAGTTACATTTTGGTCTCATCTGAAGTAATGATTACGCTGTCACCATAGGGTGGCGCTATGGACCGCACATAAAGGTATATCATGCCACGTCCCGTTATAGTCAAAGCCATTTAAACAAAGGTATTACAATTGTTATTATTGAAAAAGAACAGACATACGAAATTTAAAAAGAGTAACATATTTTCTCTGTGAACAAAATGATTAAAAACAAGCGTCTTTAATGACAACACAACTGCCCAAAATCAGGCCAGATTCTAGGGTTAAGCTGGGGTGTCAGAAAAGAGCCTCAATATACCAATAGCCTTGAAAAATATTATGTGTAAAATAACCTGATTACATGCAACCCTAGACAATACAGCATGGGTAAACAGAGCTAGTATATACATTGAAAAGAAGAGTTACTGTATGTTGATACTGTCTTTCAGGTATTCAGAAGCCTTGCTCGACTAGTTTTGCATCTAAACAACGCTTCTTCTGGAGCTAGCTACGTATGAATATTATACGCATATACACACACACACACATTTTATGATGTTTATGTTGTGCAGTTTATGATTTCACTTCCTTTGCATCTTGCATATGGAATTGTTCTGAGATTTTCTGAGATTGGTTGAGAAGACAACTTTCATCTTCTTCTCTCTATATTTGGATTCCCAGATAGTAGCTAATGTTCCCTAGCTTTTTTATTTCAAAGCTTTATTTCAGCTTGTGAACTGATTGTAATCCCCTTCTTATTCAAAACAAGTTATGTCATCAACATAGATAAGGATGTATATCCATCTGTCTTCTTGATTCAGAGAATCCCTCTCCGGTAAGTACTTTGTTCACTTGCAGATTGCACATCCTTGCAGATTGCTTAAGACCTTGGATATCTTCTGAAGTTTACACATAAGGTTGTCTCCTTGCTCAAACCCAGGTGGTTGCTCCATGTGGAGATCTCCCTTAATATCTCCATGTAGGAAAGCAGTTTTAATGTCTGGGTGTTTCACTTGCATGCCCTTGCTGGCTGCAACGCTAAGAAGCGCTCTGATGGTGGAGTGTTTTACGACGGGAGCAAATGCTTCATTATAATCTTCACCAAATTTCTGGGAGTAACCCTTGACAACTAATCTGGCTTTGTATTTGTGGATATTCCCTTCTGCGTCTGACTTTACTTTGAAAGTCCACTTACGTCCTTTAGTTTTGCGGTTAGGAGGGAGCTCTGTGGGTGTCCAGGTTTTATTTTCTTGAAGTGACTTTAATTCTTCTTCTGCTGCCTTTCTCCATTTATTGGCTCCACGTTTTAGCAGTTTTTCTATGTCTTCCTAGGATGTTTGTTCAAGTATGCTGTGTGTTTTGACAGTGTAGACAATGTACCTGGAATAATCATCAATGAAAGTCAGTAGATATCTTTTCCCTCCTGATGTGGGAGTTTTCATTGGACCGCATACGTCGCTGTGCATGAGCTGCAGGGCGTGGGTGGATTTTCTTTTAGATGCCTGTGGATGGGAAGCACATGTGGCTTTTGCTTCAATACAGTACTTGTATTTCATGAGTACTTTGCAAGGTATCATTGTCAAATCTTCTGATAAGCCTCTCTTTATAATGTCCTGTATAGCTCCTGGACTGTGCCCCAGCCACCTGTGCCATAAGTGAATACATTTGCTGTGTGGGTCATTAGAGACTATATTGGCTTGCTGGTCTGTGGTGATCAGCTTGTATAGGTGACCATTCAGATTTCCTTTTGCGAGGAATTGCTTATTATTGTGAATTCATCACCCTGGAACTTAAATGTGAAACCTTTGTTTGCAAGACTTTTCACTGATAGAAGACTGCCTTCTAGCTCTGGAACATACAACACTTTCTTTACAAAGATACTGTGGTGACCTCCTTGCAGTGTAATGCAGTCCAGGAAGCCTTGGCCTTTATCTTTGGATGTGATGCTTTTCCTGTTTGCTAGGAAAACTTTGTCTTTTGCACTGTAATCACTGTTTGTGAAGCAGGTCTCATCACTAATCATGTGGCTCGACGCACCTAAGCCTATGCACCAGCCGTGTGGCTTGCCGCTCACATTAAAGGTGCCACTCCTTTGTGGATAGCTCTAGCTTTCGCTGCTTGGCTTTCCAGATAGAACAGTCCTTTTTTAAGTGACCAGTCTTTTTACTGCGAAAACAGGCTCTGCTTTCTTTATTGTGCTTTGTGCCTTTGTACATCTTAAGAGCTTTGTGATCATGGTGCGTATTTTCTTTCCTTGTCATATTCATTGATTAATTTCCCTTTGACATATCCTAGTGTTAGTTCTTGCTTGGGTCTGGTTTCTAAAAAGTTAACAAGAGCAGTATATGTCTCTGGAAGGCTGCAGAGGAGCAGGGCAACAATATGGTTATCTTTGATGTTCTCTCTGATGGCACGCAGCTGCTTTATGATCTCTAGCATAGCATTCACGTGACCACACATTTTCTGGCCTTCTTCTAGACTCATCTTATACAGCTTTCATGGCCAATACAGCTTACTGTTGAGACTTGAATGCTCTTGCAGGTTCTGTAATGAATTCCACATACATTTGGCCATTTTCTCTGTTCTTATGTGGCTAAGCTGGTCATCTTCCACTAGTAAGCTTATGGTCGTATTAGCCTGCCTATCTCTTCTGTTCCAGCCCTCCATCTCTCCATTTGTGGGTCTGTCTGTATTCAGCACTTACCACAAGTCATCCTTGCTAAAAAGCATTTCCTATTTAAATTTCCACAGCTAGTAATTGGCATTGTTCAGCTTTGCAATTGCAAAACTTCACATCTGAACCACTTGTCATCTTTAAGTAGCTTGCATACAGTACTCACTGTACTCACTGAGTTGCAGAATTCCATTTCCAGTGCCTCTGGGAGTCTGGTTCATCCTCTCCAGTGTCTAGGTGCCTGGGCCCATAACCTGTTTTGCAACGTATTGATTTAACCCTGGACGATTGTTTTATACAGCAAACAGCTTTATCTTTCATGGAGAAATATCACATCATGTCTTACAGGAACAGGAACTTAATAACAAATGAGTACACAAAGAGGAAAAAGGGTACTTCCTCTCATATCATAGAATACATGTACTATATGCTATAATCCTACAGCGCTACCTGCTGGTATAGACAGGTATAATGCATATATATAGTACACAGTGCAAAGCAATTCTGTTGTTCTTCCAACAGTTTAGGATATAGGTATGCTACTGGAGGATAGCTCCCAAGTGACCATCACGTCGCAGAAGGGCAGGTATGGGGGTGCAAAAATGGAGGCCAATAACAAGAGTCTGTATTAGTAGTAAGTGATCTCACATGATCAGTAATTTAAATTTGTTACATTTCCTCACTGCCTCTAGTGCCCCATCCTTGAATGAGCCCCTCTGGTAGGTAGGTCCATGGAATAGATACAGGGCGTGCATGGTAATAATATAGTATTGTGCTGCTGGTGGATGTCTCAATAAATGCCAATACATCAGCAGAATAAGATCATAATGTTGTCCAGCCTGCAGTAAATTGCAGCTGAGTGAAGGTTCCCTCCATATGAATTTCCCACAGATGGGAGTGTCCATATCCCGCAGGACACTCCCATCTGCTTCTGAATATCTGAAAGACAGTATCAACATAGCTCTTATTTCAATTTCTATACTAACTCTATTTACCCATGCTGCATTGTCTGGGGTTGCATGTAATCAGGTTATTTTACACATAATTGTTTTCAAGGATATTGGTATATTGAGGCTCTTTTCTGACACCCCAGCTTAACCCTAGAATTCGGATGGATTTTTGGTGGCTGTGTGGTAATTAAAGAAGTTTGTTTTTAATAATTATTTCATAGAAAAAATATGTTACTCTTTTTAATTTTTTATGTGTGTTCTTTTTCAATAATAAAAATTGTAATACCTTCTTTTAAATATGCCTATAAAAGCCATTCTTTCCTGTTCCCAATGGCTTTGGTCTCATCTGACCAGACTATATTCTCCCAGTATTTCACAGGCTTGTCTAAATGTTGTGCAGCAAACTTTAAACAAGCTTCAACATGCTTTTTATTCAGCAATGGAGTCTTGTGTGGTGAGCATGCATATAGGCCATAGTAAGTGCATTACTTATTGTGCACCCGCTAATTCCAGGTATTTCTGAAGCTCTCCCAAGTGGTCCTTGGCTCTTGGAAAGCTCTCCTGATAATTCTTTTCACTCCTCTGTCAAAAATCTTGTGAGAAGCACCTGGTCTTGGCCAGTTTATGGTGAAATTATGTTATTTCCACTTCTGGATTATGGCCCCAACAGTGCTCACTGGAACATTCAGAAGTTTAGAAATCCTTCTGTAACCAATGTCATCAGTATATTTTGCAACAATAATGCTGCAGAGGTCTTGAGAGAGCTCTTTGCTTTTACCCATCATGAGATGTATATTTATCTAGAAAAATGGTGACGGGTTCTAAACTTATTTTACCCGCTGTATAGAGCGGATGGTCAGGTGTCCACAAACTTTTATTCACATAGTGTACCATGAATCAATTGATCTATTACTGGCTGGATCACTAGGTGAAAATCAAGGAAAAAAAACAATGCAGCCATCACATCTAAGAAATGGTAAGCTGCAATATAAAGTTTCCTTATTGACTTAATACCACTTAACTGCTAAGTATACATTTCTGTACTTGGGTATTCATACACTCAATGTGGATCAGACATTAAAGCTTGTCTAGTACAAGTTACAATCGACCGCTTTGAAATCATGCACATTTTTAAGCCATTGCCAACACAAGGGAAACACTGTACTGTTTCACTTTGTTTCAATTCCTGCCATCACCCTTTATGCTTCTGCAAATTGTGTTAAAATTGAATGGATGTCCTATGCAACCTTGATGTTAATTTTACCATCCAAGCATCTCTATGCCACACACTGAGTGCACAGCTGATATATGCATTCTCTCCATCATGTTGGCAACAGTGTTACACTGCCAAAACATTTTGGCATCTGATAAACTTGTAATTTGCAATTGTGCGTCCTCCCAGGACTCATTCTGACACAGACAGTCAGGCTGATATCCTGAGCGTTCAGTGATTCTGCTAATGTGGAAAGCTTTGGATGCACTACAGGAACCAAGGCTCATTTCAATATGGTGGATGGGTTACATCTTAGTTTTACCATCCTAATTTTTCTATGCAAATATTGACACAAATAAAGATTTTTTTGAAACACTATATTGCATGCAAAAAACTTTAGATTCAGGAACATTTGTTCAATTTTCGAACTACCGGTAGAGTCAAAAATTCAAAGGAGCTACTGCTTCTCTTGATACAATCTCTTTCCCTACCCTAGACCAGTGGTTCTCAACCTCAGTCCTCAAGTACCCCCAAAAGGCCATTTTCTGGGAATTTCTCTTAGATAAAATAGCTGTCCAAAGTACCAAGCCATTGACTCTGATTTAAAGCAACTGTGCAAGATAAAGAAAAAACTGTAAACATGGCCTGTTGGGGGTACTTGAGGATGAGAACCACTGCCCTAGATGACTCAGATAGGGACAGACTAGAGACATAACTCTGGAGGAGGTCCAGGAAGCCATCGGTGGGTTACAAAGTGGCAAAACTCCTGGGGCTGATGGCCTTACAGCAGAATTTTATTCACAATTTCAGGAAATTCTTGCTCCTAAGCGTACTGCTTTATTTACGGAATTCTCTTCCCTGTCATTGAGCTGGTGTGCCTAAGCCTAGTAAGGATCCACAGGATTGTGCATCATATCATCCTATTTCTTTATTAAATGTTGAAAAATGTAAAAATTGTTGTCAAAATTTTAGCAACATGCCTTTCTAAGGTGATTGAGGACTTGATTGATATTGACCAGACAGGGTTCATGCCGGGCAAGGGCATTGATAAAAATATCAGGCACCTATTTCTTAATCTCTTGATTCCACATGACAACACGGGCATGAGGGTCATCGCCTCACTGGACGCCGAAAAGGCGTTCGACTCGGTAGAGTGGGTATATCGTTGGGGGGCTCAGGAAAATTCCTCTTTAGCTGCTGTTTTGTGCCCCTAGAGCAGGGGTCCACACCAAATATCAGCTCTACACTCCCTTTCCTCTATACCATTGCACGAGTCAGGGCTGTTCCCTTTTCCCATAGCCTGTTTGTCCTAGCCTTGGAGCCGCTGGCTATTTTGATTAAGGGGTCTCCTGAGGTTCAGGGCTTGCAAGTGGGGAGGTTAGAGGAGAAGCTATCATTATATGTGGACGCCGCTTTACTGTACCTTAATAATGTGGGCCCGTCCCTGTGTTATGCATCTTTAAAGTGGTTGTCAACTCATGACAACCACTTTAACCTACAGCTAAGCCTATAATAAGGCTTACCTGTAGGTTTCCTGCATATCTCCTAAACCTGCATGGTTTAGGAGATATGCAGTGTACTGTGATGTGCCCATGTCATCGGGAACATGCGCAGTGAAGAAACGGCCTCTGTGCCGTTCCTTCACTGACATTGTGCTGCGATTGCTGGCTCTCGTGCGCATACGCGGGAGTGATGTCACGCGGCTCCGGCAAATCAAAGAGCTGGAGTCCATGGCCCCGGAAGTAAGATGAGCGAAGATGGAAGCTTCCTACTGTGGGGGCAGCGCGGGCTTCCAATGCAGGTGAGTGTCACATAATAGGCTAGTATGCAAAGCATACTAGCCTATTATGCTTTTACTTTGCAGGATAATTCAGAGCAACGAAGAGGAAATAAACCCCATCAGGGTTTACTTCCTCTTTAACACCTTTGGTTCCTTCTCAGGTATTAGAATCAATTGGTCTAAGTCCCTACTTTTCCCCCTGGATCAGCGAACCGTCACCTTTGCCGGTCCCTCTGTGTTGTGTTGGGTGATTGAATTCAAATACCTGGGGGTCCACGTGTCCCATGACCTTCCTCGCTTTTACAATCCTAATACTCTCCTGTTATTATGGATTCTTAAATCTTGATGTTCATCTTGGGCTGGGCTTCCGCTTATCCTTCTTGGTTGCATCAACCTTGTCAAAATGATGCTTCTGCCTAAGTTTAACTACGTTTTTTGGAACTGTCTTATCTGGATCCCTACTTCCTTTTTTCATGAGGTTGATACATGTGTGAGCTACTTTATATGGAATGGAGCTCTACACAGGCTTGCCAAATCCACCCTGTGGTTACCTACTAGTTTGGGGGGGGGGGTTGTCACTGCCCAACTTTCAGGTCTATTACTGGGCAGTGATGCTAGTTTTTAGATACTGGTGGTTTGCGGGCCCTCGGTCTAATGCGGCTGTTTGTTTGGAGGCTGCTTATCTGGGCTCCTTGGCCAACCTCCGTAATTTGGTCTACAATGCAGTTCTGGGCCGACATGTGCCACCTGAAGGATCTGGGGGGCCTACTCAACCCCTCTGGGGCAATCCCTTCTTTCCCCAATTGCGTACCATCCCTGACCCCCAATTGTGGGCACATAGAGGCATAAAAACTGTTATGGATGTTATGCCCTTAGGGACCTTTCTGTCCTTTATGCAGCTTGCTACGAGATTCCATCTACGAGCGTGGAAGCAATTTCGTTATGGCCAGCTGCAGCAGGCGGTTAGGGCCCAGGTTCCTCAACCGTCCCTCTTTTAGGCCGACCCGATTGAGGAGTTACTCGCTCAGGGTGACCTTGATAAGCCACTTTACATGCTATATGGGGCACTCCTCAATACTGACTCCCGCAAGCTATAGTGAGTGTGGGAGATGTGGAGAAATTACATTCCCTCCTTAGATAGAGAATGCTGGGATGATTGTTTGGAGGGTGGCCCTAAACTGATGATCTCTTCCAGGGGTAAATTGATTCAAGTTAAGTTTTTACATAGCATCTACTGCACCCCTGTGAGACTCCATAAGATGTATCCGACATGCGACCCGCAATCTCCTCGGGTTCATTTAGGATCCTATTTGCACAGGCTTGTCCAAATAATGCTAAATTCTGGTTGGAGGTATTTGAAGGGATTAATCTTAGGTTACAGTTGACACTATCACCTTTCCTGGGGTTGGCATTTCTGATGATTCATGGGGATGAGCAATAGCCTTATCATACTAAATTGCTCATCTCATATCTCCTGTACTACTCAAAAAAAGGAAATTCTGCTTAAGTGGACCTCCTCCACTCCCCCATGTTGTCTTCCTGGGAAGTGATGGTGGATGCTGCTTTACCTATGTATAGACTTACGGATATATAAACCGGGGTTGTTCCTGGAAGTATGAAAAGTTTGGTCTTCATGGAATTCAAATTGAATGAGGCTGACTATTTCTGTCTTACTCCCGATGATAGACAGTTAGATGGATGGTTTTCCAGCTATTGTGTTGTGTCCAATGTAAGAATGCCGGATCTCATATTTTTTTTTTGCCAACTGCCAACTTCCCTGCCTGTAAAAAACTATATTTTTGAACATTGTAATAAATCAATTTTAAACATTGTAAGATAAAATAATTTTAAAAATGTAAAAAAAAATTTAAAAAATTATACTTTTTAAAAAGAAAATGTAAAAAAACTATTATAAAAGAGCTAATTCACAAAGGTTTTCTGTTTCTGTTATGTGTCCGCTAATAATGAATTTAGTGTATTTTTTGTGAAAATATTGTTTTAAAATATTGAGGGGACCCTGCCAGTTAGGCTTTATGGGGCCCGTGATTTCTAACAGCAGCCCTGATAGGTGGCACTGATGAGCGGCAATTAAGGGCACTGATAGACACTGGTAGGTGACACTGATAGGTGGCACTGATGATGAGGCTCTGATTGAAGCACTGGTGGGCACTGATAGGTGGCACTGGTGGGCATTGATAAGTGGCACTGGTGGGCACTGATAGGCAGCTCTGATAGGTGGCACTGGTGGGCACTGGCAAGTGGCACCGATCGGCATTGCTTAGCAGCAGTGGGTGTCCATGTGCAGACCGATGTCCCTCTAGAAGAAGAGAATCAACTTTTTTCTTTCTCCTCAAGCTGTCATTGATCTTCCGTTCACATCATGTTATCAGCTGTCATTTGCTGACATCTGATCACATGGCAAGGGGCCGGGATCTCCCTGATCACAGAGCACGTGCCCCGCAAGGGGTGTGCAGGCAGCACATGCTTGGGAGGATGTAAATTGATGCCCTCCCAGGAATTTAGGCCCGCGCTGTAGCTGTCTTTTGGCTATAGTGCGGGCATAAGGAGGTTAACCACTTGCCTACTGGGCACTTTTACCCCCTTTCTGCCAAGGCCAAAGTTCAGCTTTCAGCGCTGTAAGACAATTGTGCAGTCAGGCAACGCTGTATCCATATGAAATTGTTATAATTTTTTTTATACAAGTAGAGCTTTCTTTTGGTGCTATTTAACCACCACTGGGGTTTCTTATTTTTTGCTAAACAAACAAAAAAAGACTAAACTTTCCAGGTTGTTGGCTACCCACTTTAGCACACAAAATCTTTTCCAACCTAGAGCACCCCCACCAAACTTTTTTATGGGCCCAGACACTGGCAAGACTCTCTCTAGTGTATAAAACCAAAAAATAAATTGCACTTGTGGGATTACAGTATCATGTCTGCGTGCTGCAACTTAACCCCTTCAGATCCGCTATTGCCGAAGTACGGCTCCAGCATGGATCTAAATTTCCGGGATGACGTCCATGGACGTCGTCCCCTGTGCACGCTCCCAGCACGCACTCACCGGCGCATGGTTGTGCCCGCGGGTTCGGGCGGGCTCGATGTCCGCTCAATACCCGCGATTGCCTGTCAGAGCTGCAGAACGGCAACCACCGATGTAAACATGCCGGTTTTCCGTTCTGTGAAGGGGGACATAGCAGATCTACTGATCCCTGTCTCTGGAATCAGTTAGATCTGTTATGTCCCGGCTAGCCCCGCCCCCACACAGTTAGAACACATGCAGGGAACACAGTTAACCCCTTCACTGCCCCCTTAGTGTCAACCCATTCACTGCCAATAACATGTATACAGTAATCAGTGGCTATTTAAATTTCTGATCACTGTATAAATGTCATTGGTCCCAAAAAAGTGTCAAAAATGTCTGACATGTCCGCCTCAATATCAAAGTCCAGATAAAATTTGCAGATCGCCGCCATTGCTAGTCAAAAAAAAAAGAAAGAATAAAAATGCCATAAATCAATTCCCATCGTATGTAGACGTGATAACTTTTGCGCAAACCAATCAATATACTTCCTTCAATATACGCAAACCAATCAATATAAATTGGCCAAACCCGACGAATAATTATTTTTTTTATTTTTTTTTGGATATGTATTATAGCAAAAAGTAAAAAATATTGTTCTTTTTTCAAAACCGTCGCTCTTTGTTTGTTTATAGCGGAAAAAATAAAAACTTCAGAGGTGATCAAATACCACCAAAAAAAAAAAATATTTGTGGGAAAAAAACTATAAAAATTTTGTTTGGGTACAACGTCGCTCGACTGCGCAATTGTCATTCAAAATGCGATATCGCTGAAAGCCGAAAACTGGTCTGGGCAGGAGGGGGGTTTAAGTGCCCAGTTCATGTGATAAAATGGTCATTAAAGAAGTTGCGCTAAATAAAGCCAGAAAAATAGTAAAAACCGTAATAATAGTCCAAAAACATTGTTGTGAACATTAATTCATATTAACAGTCCAGGTAAGTAATATCCTCTTCTTAAGACACAGTGAAGGAAGGTGAACGGATGGTGGTCTTCTTATGCAAAGAAAAACGTGCAAATTCCCATCACCACGTGAGTACCCATAAGAAATATACGCTTACCAGAAGCACGTGACCCTTTATTACAGAGGGTCTAACTCGCATGTGATTAAGCCACACTCCTGGCCTCCGTCCTCCAGATCACAGACTCACCGATGCCTCCGCAGGAAGGATAGTCGGGTCCAATGTATCCACAGAGAGGATAGCCGGATTCGGATGTGGTACAAGGAAAAACACAAAAGGGCGCCAATAGTGCAGTTACCAAAAGGCATGTTTATTCCACAAACATCCAAAAAGTTACACAACAGTCCAACGGGCAAAGGTAAATTAAAACAAATGTCAGCGGTGTAACGGGCTGTCTCATACATGCCCTATCTTTTGTGAGACATCATTCACAAGAGAGAGCAGCTGGTTCTCCCCCCCCCCCCCCCTCATCCCTTGTCCTAAGACTCACTATGATAGCTGGTCTTAGGACGCTCATCCATTCAACGGCCCAATCCCACTGTACTCTTCCCCCTTTGACCCTTACCTTCTCATCCCTTGACTCTTGACCCCCTCTTGCCCCCTCCTGCACCCTCCCCCTTTCCACCCTGCCCCATATTGCGTAATACGAACTCCTATATGCCTCTGGCTATTCCCTGCTCCCTCCCCTGGACATACCTGTTCTCTCCAATTGGAGTTAGTCTGACAGGTAAAAACGCTAAATTCCCAGACTATGGGGAGTGTACTAATACTCAGCTACTGCAGAGCAATCTTGGCCCCTTGGCCAAACTTACCTAGATCACTTGCATTCTGATTAAAAGTATTCATTTCTCTTCATCTTTGAAATGCTATTTAATCTGTTGACACCACGTTGAGCGATTTATTTCAAAGTTTTGGAATATGTTGAAATTTGTACTTCTTGTATGATATGGAAACTTCTTTAAACCTCAATAAAAATTTTTGTGGAAAAAAAAAAAATGTCAGCGGTGTCAAGAAAGCATCCTCGCCCTACCGATTTCGTTCCACACCTTATCAAATTTCTTCCCGCATCCTCTGGCTACATACGTTGCCTTGTAATTGGGCATCATAGGATTCACCAAGCCTTTCCAGAAGAGTACATCAGGAACCCCTGGCTTCTTCTATTGTAGAAATATGGCCTTCCTCCCATAAAATAATAAAATATTAAGTAAAGTTCTGAGTGCCCTAGATGGTACAACCTCATCCACCAGGGCCAGCAGACAAACTCTCATAGTCATAGGTACTGGTACTGCCAGGATGTCCGTTATTCAGGAGGTGACCAAAACAGTTGAATCTGCTGACAATTCCAGAAAATGTGATCCGCATTTGCAGGTGAAAAAGAACATCTCCAGCAGTCAGCTGAACTTGCAGGGGCAAAATAAATCCTGTGCAAAAACTAAATTGAATCAACCTATCCGTGACTGATATAAGGCGCTTAAAATGGTTGATCCCACAGGTGGTCCCAGTCCCCCCTGTATGTCAGGCACTTCCAATATTTATTTTTCTACATCTGGTTATTGCCAGTGGTGTCTTAAAAAAAAAAAAATAACTCTTTATATGTCACTGAGAGGGGTTTGGCAAAATCTACTTCTAATAATAGGTTTTCTAAGAGAGGGCAGGTATTCTACCCTCATATCCTGAAACTGTACCTGGAAGGCCTGGCAGATTTGAAAATGTCGAAAAAAATATGAGTTAGGAAGGTCATGGCTTTCATCTGACCAAAAGTTAAAAAATCCCCTTCTCTAGTTACATCCTTTAGGGTTTTAATCCCTTTGGTCACCCACACCATAGGGTCAGGTAGACCATAGAAGTGAAGAAATTTAGGATTCATCCACAATGGGGCAGAGGGGGTGATGCCCAGGTAATTAGAACATGCCAGCTTGACCACAGTCCTAGCTCCCTCATATAATGGCAGAATGACTTGTTGCAAATTACCTTCAACCCCAAGTATTTAGCAAACCTACCTAGAATGTCCAGTGCTGCCTGCAGTGAGGCTCCCAGGTCTTTAAGAAACAGGATCGAATCATCAGTGTACAGCGCAAGAGATTCGTTGATATTACCCACCCTAATAGCCTCCACCTCTCTTGATGACTGCAGGGCAGCTGCCAATGGTTGCATTGTTAGGGCAGAAAGCAAGGGGGATAAGGGACACCCCTACCTGGTTCCCCTGCCGACCCCAAAAAATTTGGAGACCAAGAGCCCCAATCTCATTGCTACCCTAGGATTGCTATATAACATTGATACCCAAAACCCATGAGTTCAAGAACCAAGATATCAATCGACAGAATCAAAAGCTTTTTCAATGTTGATCGATACTAAAACTCTAGTTTGGGAATCCATATGAGGAAGTTGCAAATGGGTAAATAATCCTTGTAAGCTAGTGTCAGTAGATTTACCTGGCATAAAACCTGTTTGATCTATATCGACTAAGGAAGAGATGACTTTCGCCAGCCTGATAGCCAACACTTTAGTTAAAATTTTTAGGTCCATATTTAAAAGAGCTATGGGATGGTATGATGCACACTCTAGCGCAGGGATATGCAATTAGCGGACCTCCAGCTTTTGCAGAGGCATAGCAAGACTCTGACAGCCACAAGCATGACACCCAGAGGCAGAGGCATGATGGGACTTGTAGTTTTGCAACAGCTGGAGGTCTGCTAATTGCATATCCCTGCTCTAGCGGGTCCTTTTCAGGTTTTAATAACAGAATCATATAAGCATCTAATGAATTTGGTAGTTTGTCATGTTCCAGGCAATGTTCCAAGAGTATACTAAGTCTAGGGGCCAACTGATTCACATAGGATCCTGCGGCCTTGTAAGGAGGAAACACAGATATTACTGCTTCAATCTCCTTGGTGGTAATCCTAGCATCCAGAGCCTCCCTATTCCCCTCAGACAACATTGGGAGAGGTAGGCTACCCAGCAAAGAGTCAAAAGCAGACAAGTCATATAGTGAAATGAAACCATAGGAACACAACTCGGCCTTAAAAATTAACTTTTATTGAAAACGTTTAAAAGCGCCAATTATACAAAGGAAGAAAAAACTATCACAGTGGCAAACAGTTAAAAATTGACAACGTTGTCAATGCACAAGAGTACTGCTGGCAAAAAACCCACATACATCCACCACATTCAGCACATCATACAGAATAAGGGATTGCTGGGTAAATTACAGTCTCTTGTGGGTATGGGTGGAATCACAAGTGACAGGAGAACATCACCCTCTTCCTGATGGCTGTCCTGGGACTAAACCCAGGTAATGATGAATACACCCACTATCAGATGTGGCTGAAATTAAATAGTGTCCGTGGTGCTGGTCAAGCTGGCTGGATAGGGAGAGATGGGCTAGATGATGCTGGGAGTTGTACCTAGATGCTGGATGGGAACGCCCGCTTACAGTGGATCACATCCATTCAAGCTGTTAGGATGCTTCAGAACACGGGGATATGGTTAAATATGATAGAGGACAAGACACCCACTTGATCAGTGTCCAGGGTAAAGCTTTCCACTATACAGCGGATATCAAGAGTATGTGAGTATGCTTCAAAGCAGGTGCTCTCCATTGCAGTGTGAGTCTAGTCATATGAAAAGCAAGCACAACAAGTCCGATATATAGGCAGTTCACTGTGATAAAGCAGACTAGATTGTATAAGCTCACCACCGCAGCAGTCCTAGAAATCGCTTCTGATGCTGTTTAGGAAGGTAGGATATCCCTCTGTTAAGTCCATGCCCCCTAGGCAATGCTATCTCTCACATCAAACAAATCACCACCGTCCGGCTGCACAGCGTTCACACAGGGCAGGGGTGGGTCCGGCAGTGTCACCCAGGTTGCTGGGGTGACGTTACACTACATTCCAACAGTTATGTGAATTGGGAGTGAGAGGTGTCCTCCACCTCTGAGATTCTATTCTCCAATGTGGGGAGCCTGCCATGAGCCTTATCAAGGTCGTGCCTGATTAGGGTACATTCAGAGGGGAGATGATCTATCCGCACCATTAGCTCGGCCTTGCTGGCATTTATGGCCTCCAGGATGGGTTTGGTAATGACCGTGTGCTCCGCAGTCAGCACCTGAGCGTCAGATAGCACTGCTCCGGTGCAGTGATCCACCGCATCCACTGCCTGCTCCATCCTCACGGTGGCCTGTTTGGCGTGCTGATCCGCTGGTGGAGAAGTCAAGATGACGGAGGCAAAGTCTATTCCCAGGCCTCCTATAGAGCGGGTCAGGCGTTGTGCCTGGTGTGCCTTTCGAGCACATTTGGCGGCTGAAGTTGGCATTCCCAGGCTAAGGATGGTATACTCCACAGAAAAACAGGTAAGTTAGCTGGGTGAAGCAGCTCCAAAGACCAAATCATTGCAGGAGAAATTGGGGCTCCAGAGACAGGGTACAGCTACACTTAAAGGGTTGGAACCTTTCTCATATTTCTATCTGAGATCATTCTCTTTACTCCCCTGATGGGCAACAGAAAAAATGTAGGTTTCCACCCACCAGGGAAGTAAAGAGGAGTTCCCTCCCTCATCTCGATCAGCCTTTCTCAACCAGGGCTCCATGGAATCCTAAGGTTCCTCCAGAGTTTGCTAGGAGTTCTTAGAGTAATGAGCAATTTCTGCTTCCTAGATAAGCAACCACTGACACCAATGATCTTTTTTAGCTACAAGTGACTTCTTCCCAATGATCACTAATGTAAAAAGCACTATTTCAAATAAACATCACACTAATGTACCATGAGCTTTAGATATAGTAATTGTTAGCAGGGGTTCCCTGAGACCTGAAAGTTATTTTAAGGGTTCCTCTGTGTTAAAAAGTTGGCCTAGATAGAAGAGGCAGCTGCATGTTTGTATATAGGGTGCAGTATGGTGTGGATGGCAATAATTTCATACAGTCAGGTGCAATGAAAAGAACTTGTATTGAAATAATGCAGCTACAGTTAACAACAAACCCAGTAGGAATGATGACCAAATGGGTATGTGAAGAGAGCAGATATCAGCCCGATTGACAGCATCTGTTAAGAGAGCAGAATGCAGCCTGGTTCTCTCGTGTCCAAGCGGGGTGAAGTCCAGAGGCAATGTGACCTACAATTTCCCTACTCATCAGGAACCATTCCTTACCACTAGCACTGTCCATAACAGACGGGGGCCTCTTTCTCTACACTTCTCATATAGCACACCAAAACTTGGGAGCCAAGGCCTTAAATAGGCTCTGCCTGACCCAAGGAGCTGCAGCATACAAATGTAAAACTTCCCCAGTGGCCCAGGAAATCATAGAGGAACTATTTCCTCTTGACTTCCTCTTCAGCTGCAAGACCGCTATGGGTGAGTGGCACCTGCAGTAGATAAAGTAGACTGGACCTGCCTACATGTGTGCAAGAATAATGGTTTGTAGGTCTTTAGCAGCAGCTTTACTGCCTCACCCATAATATCTGGCTGCATTGGGGGACTGATGAATATGGGACTAATATTGGGAGCTGCGTGCAGGAGAGGCTTTTATATATATGTTACTGCACCAAGAATGTCAATTACAGAAAATGTGTCAGACCTTTAGCAGTCCTTGATATCATCAATGTCACTCAGTTTCCATACAGCATCAGTGTAGCTAATTTTCAATTTAATAAGTCATGAGTTAACGGTTTATTACCCAAGTGTAGATCTTTCCTCTATGGTGCCTCCAAATAGCTGGACTAGACTTGTGTGTAGATAAACCCAATGTCTACAAACTGCTCTTATCTGATTATATTAGATCTGTTCGAATTGGTCACTTGACCTGACCAAAAATGGAGCCATGTATTGCTAACTTAAGCCGCGGCAATGTTCCTGACTCTGCTTTGGACATCAAATAATATCAAAATGCTTATTCTGTAGAAGATGTGATGTCCTTGCATAAATTACAGGTCTGTCTCCATTTTCTTATCCTCTACATCTCAGAAATGCTGAAGCTGTGTTTAAATTAATTTCCTTGCTCTGATTGCCTGAGACCAGGCGGAAGAGATGTTTCTGATTTCGCCGGCACGGTTGCATAATTCCAGAAAGGCCAACCTGAGCACCTCTGTTTTCTAATTGCCCATGCAAATTGCTTTCTATTCTGGATACAAGGCATTTTCAGATAGTAGCCTGTCCCTTCAAGCTCTTCCATACTGCACAGAGGAGGGGTGGGGGATCATGAATCTGTTTGTAGGGAGAATTATATTGGTGGCGACTGCTGGAAATGTTAAACAGACCTTTAACGTGTCGCTGAAAGGCCAGCACCATCAACGGCAATAATGAAATGCAGCTTTTAATGGGAATGGGCTATGGTTACAAGAGGTGAGGAAAACAAATACATAAATACACGCCTGATGTATCAAAGTGCAAGTACTAAGAAATGGAGTTATATTCCCACACAGATTCAGTCTTTTTGGGAATGTTTTACATCTAATTAGGTGGCTGTGGGAAAGTTACCCTGAGGCACTAAGCAGTGGCACTTTGCTGTATCAGACCTTAAAGTGAACCTGTGCTTTGTCAACTACGAAGGACAAAGCAATGGGTTCGCGTTGCTTATACTTGTGCAGCACTACTCCTATAGGAGCTACAGGATTACTGTCCAAGTCTTCCCCACATGTTTTGCCCCACAGCCAGGCAAACAGGCTCATTCACACGTTACTTCAATAACCAGTCTATGGGATGTTGTTTTTGTGTTTTTTATTTTTGCAGAACTTGGATAGAGTTGAGAGTAGTGGTGTGATACTCCAAAAACAGGAACTATGTATAACTGAGGACTTAGGTATTCTTCAGTATAAGCTATATTGAAGTCCAGGCTTGAAACCAACATTAGACTTCAGCTTAGTAGTAGGAGTTAGAGCCACAAGAGTGCAGTCCTTTTACGTAAAAGATTAGGCAGGCAAAGTTCTTCAGGACACCGGCCGGTGTCCCCTTTAAATAGACCCACAGCTGAAAATGTAGCACCAGAAAGGGTAGCTAAAGCACAGAGGTCACCATGATCTCTCAGCATCTGTACTCACAAGGCCCAAAGACAGCTGGTAACCTCCACCCAACTTCCAAGTGAAACCTTCCGTGATATCAGACATATCTTCAACAGACAGCTCCCCTCAGTCAGCTCCCTTTAGCTAATGGGTCTTAACATTCAAGCCCCTCAGGTCGCCCACCTGAGGTATCATCAACAGCAGCTTCTGCCTGAGAGGACAGCGTGCCCCCCACGCTGGACTAATCCACTCTGCAAAAAGACTCAGTGTTCGGTGTGCTCACTGAATATATACAGTTACCCAACATGCCATCAGGGGATAGGCCAGGGCTGTATTACTATTCATGCTACCATCTGCATAAGTCCACACCTATGATCCAGAAACTTCTCACATTTCCTGGATACAGAAGAAGTTATAGACCAGACTGGCAGCAGCTGAACACACTGAGCAGAGCTTACTATCAGAGTACAGCTTTACTGGATGCATTATGCAGAATATGCTTTTGCCTACCCCACAAATGCAGCAACACTGACTACATTGTGGCAACTAAATTACCTACGGTGGATCCCTGTTCTATCAGGAGACTAGTGTTGAGCGAACCCGGACTGTAACGTTCGGGTCCGTACCGAACTTTAGGGTGTCCGTGGCACGGACCCGGACCCGGACATTTCAAAAATCGTTCGGGTTCGGTCCGGGGTTCTGCTATTTTACTCCACGTGTTGAGAAGCTGCAGGGCAGCCAATCAACAAGCGTTTCACTGGTTTGCCCTTAGAAGCCATCACAGCCATGCCTACTAATGGCATGGCTGTGATTGGCCGGTGCATCATGTGACCCAGCCTCTTTATAAGCTGGAGTCACAGTGCTGCAGTCACATGCTCCTTGGGTTAGTATAGGGAAAGGAAGCTGACGGCGTGAGGGACAGATTTTAGCCATTTTAAGACCTGATCCTGCATCCTGAGATAGATTACTTTACTACTGCTGTCTGTGCTGTTGCTCTGAGGACAGATAGCAGAAATT
>BLSH010153386.1:419698-433329 GCA_018402905.1 Glandirana rugosa
AGAGAGTGTGAGGGTGGTCTACACATTTATTCATGGCCGTGCGCAGGTGTAGCGGTCGTTCACAGCTCCCATCTACCCTTCTAGGACACATTCCAGTGGCCCAGTACTATGGTTACCCTGTCTTAAAACTTTAAGAAAAGAACCCTCATCGTCCTTTACCATCTAAATACCCATTTCACCTTCCTCTAGACGGTGAAAGGGGACAGTTTAAGGAAAGGTTCGAGACGTCTGGTTCGGGACCACATACGACCATTCAGTAGTACTTATCACAACTCGCTTGGGCCTGACATTGCAAGCCCAGGCATGGCTTGAAAGCCCACAGGCACCGTGCCTGGGCCTGGGCAACCCGAACGATTTTTGAAATGTCCGGGTCCGGGTCCGTGCCACGGACACCCGAAAGTTCGGTACGGACCCGAACGTTACAGTCCGGGTTCGCTCAACACTATTCATGATGACTTACCAGCATACACCAGGGCTTGGTCTGCAGAGCTTGGAAAGGAATTTGACAGGGGAAAGTGGCAGATCTCCTTCCACTTTACCCATAAATCTACCATTTCCTGCTACTCCCAAGAAAAGAATTTCAAAATTCTGTCCCATTGGTATCATGACCCGGTGACCTTACACAGGATCTTCCCATCTACCCTCGACACTTGCTGGCGATGTGGACGCGTGCCGGTACTTATTTACACATCTGGTGGGAGTGTGAGAGAATACTCCCTCTCTGGAATAAGGTATTTGAGATCCACAGTACAATCTATGACGAGCTACTGACACCAACCCCAGAAATTGCCCTCCTCTCCATCCTCCCTGGCTCCATAGTCTCTCAGAAACGGTGTCTTCTCCGATTTTTCCTATCGGCAGCCCGCCAAATCATACCCCTATTTTGGAAAACGGAGACTACGCCGCCCTTAACACTATGGGTCTCTACCATGAACATAATGAGGATGGAGGAGATGCTGGCCCTCGATAATAACACCTTCGACAAATACAAGATATTGTGGTGCTTTTACCTTCGCGTCTCCTCCTCTGATACTCTAACGATCTTATGTTCATCTCGTGGGGCTCAAACCCCGGTTTCTCTGTAAATATGAACCCCTAGTATTCCTACTCTGGTTTGGGGTGTTTTTCTGAGGGGTGGCACCTCCCTCGGACCCTTGACCTTCCTTCACAACCCTCCCCTATCATTTCCCTGGAGCTAAATCACACTTTCTCCATTCTCTTACCATAACCCAGTCTTACTCTCTCTTCCCCCTCTCCTTCCTAATGTCTCTCTTCCATTTTTTCTTACCTCTGCTACCTGCTCTCTCTTTTTCTGCTCTTCTCTTCTCTTTTTGTTGCCTCGTTGTGTTAATATCTGGAATGTTTCCTGATCACCCATGGATCATGAGTTGCGAGTAGGCCTAGCTCTCGTTGGACGGACTTATATCTAGTTTGCATGGTCTATCAGTTGCACCTATCGTATGTAACTACTTAGTTTATCTTTGTCGCTGGACACTCCTGACAACCCCCTAAATGGACTTATAATATATTGAGCCCTGTCAGACATGGGTGATAGCCACTTTGCTGACTTGGTAAATTATCATTACTGTTTTCATGTTCAGAATGCCCCTTACAATTATTATGATGCAACACTTATTAATGTAATTTCAATAAAAACATTTTCAACCTTAAATAAATTTGAGTGAAAATTCACTATAATTTTTTTTTTTTTTACAATTTTTATACTCCAAAGGCAGCCTGGTTTCATATTCATTTTCACCATGTCCCTGAGCACTGGGTGACACCAATCAAGATCTCATCTACAAATTGAAATCCGCGGTGTCACTGCACTGCTGAGCAGTCAGACGATCATGTGCCTAGATGCTTTGCAGAGTGCCAGATATCTTTAAAATGCCAAAGTAAGAATATATAATTTTCCTTTGATCACTCCCTCTGTTCACATGTCTGGAATAAGCCAAAGTGATGATAAAATAATCGCCATTGGAGGCTGGAAGGAAGCCTAGATGAAACATCCATGGCACAACAAGGTGGAGAAGATGGAATTCTCCATGGTTTTGGTTTGCAGGGGCAGACATTGCCAGGGATACTTTATGTCGAGATGCAAGGTTACTCCCAGATAGAAGCATAAACACATAAATAAATTATTTCCAACAACAGATGGAAAAGCAAAAAGCAAGTCCTAATTTTTTGGAAATTAGGACTATTTTTTTTAAAGAGTTAGCATAATGTTACACCCAACGTCTTACACCAGTTAGCTAGATGTTATTAAGCAGGAGGTAAGCAGAAAATGTTAAATATTTTTTTAAGTTATGCCATGTAAATGAGGTCATGTGACAAATATAAAGTTGGTATTATCCCAATTTGAGAGCACAGTTCTCAAACTAGAAAGAGATACTAAAAAAAGATATGATACATAAGCGCCACTAGATGGCACTGAGTATCATAGGAAATAATTATGCTCATCAGCTCCATCTAGTGGCCATAATTTGGTATTTTACCCACTCACGCATTCGAGCAGAGAATAAGGCCTGAGAGCATTCGATTTTGCCCCATTTGTACAGAATTAATGTACATGCAGTCTCATTGTAAGAACAGCTGTACAATATATATATATATACACAGTATATTTCACCTAACATGTCCCCCTAAGAGTTTAGGTCTCTTGCGAGCCCGTGATTTGTGAATGGTATCAGCTTGCTTGTTTTCCAAACAAGGGTCAGGGGTTTGTGATCGTGGTGGAACTGATTTTGTAGTTATCTGTGCATTTTAGCAAAAGCGGAAAACTAATTTTGCTGATTGAGCTAATTAGGCAAAATATTGCTTGTAAAAACCTTACATTTTTTTTGCCCCTTATTTAGATTTTTTGAATTTTCCATTTTTTTTAGGGTTGGGGAAATACTTTGGGTTATTTGGCTTATTTTATTTAGCATTCTTTGCATTTTTCCTTATTTTGTTTGTCTATCTGATTATTTGTGTAGTTTTTTTGTTCCACTTTTTTATGTCTAATTTTTTTTTTTTAAATGTGGTTGATAAGGTGCTGTATTTTGGCACAAGAGTAGGTCCAGGATAGTAGAGCACCTTAGGTGGCGTTGAAAACTCTGCACTTTTAAAAAAACACTCTAATTTCTTCTTTACCATTGACTACAATGCCTTTTGCCAAAGTGGAATAAAATTTGACATTGTCTTCCAATTTTTGCCAACATTTTGGGAAAATAATAACTCACAGTTTTGCCCATCCTTATATATGAAAGCTTTGCAATGTTCATTGAAGTAGCTGTTTTCATGAATTTTATAAATAAAGTTTTTAGTAATGACGGCGATCTGTGATTTTTATCGGGACTGCGATATTGCAGCGGATAGATCGGACATTTTTGACACTTTTTTGGAACCAATGACATTTATACAGTGATCAGATCAAAAAATAGCCACTGATTACTGTATAAATGTCACTGGCAGGGAAGGGGTTAACCTGCAGGGGGCAATCAATGGGTTAAATGTGTTCCCTCACTGTGTTCTAACTGTGTGGGGGCTGGGCTGGCAGGGGCATGACAGATCTAACTGATCCCGAATACAGGGATCAGTAGATCTCTTACATGACGCCTGACAGAACGGGGAACCGCCGTGTTTACATCGGCGGCTCCCCGCACTTCTTCTGTCTTAGGCGATTGTGGGTTGCTGGCGGACATCAAGTCCGCCCGGCCCGAGGCCACACTCGCAGATCGTGCGGCGGGCATGAGAGCGCGCCCACTAGCTGTGCAAGCACGAATCACCGTTTATATACGGCGATTCGCGCTGCGCTGCCACTCTGCAGCAGTAAATGTACATGAGTCCGTCGGGAACCGGTACCACTTCACCCCTGGAAGGATTTCCCAGGTTAGAACCAGAGCACTTTTTGCGATTTGGTGCTGCGTCGTTTTAACTGACAATTGTGCGGTTGTACGACGTTGTACCCAAACAAAATTTGCGTCCTCTTTTTCCCACAAGAGCTTTCTTTTGGTGGTATTTGATCACCGCTTTTGATCACCGCTGCATCATTTCTGATCGCCGCTATAAACAAAGAAGAGCGACAATTTTGCAAAAAAAAACAATATTTCTTACTTTTTGCTAAAATTCAAATCCAAAAAAAATATTTAAAAAAACGAATTTATTTGGTTTTGGCCGATTTATATTCTTCCTCATATTTTTGGTGAAAAAAATCGCAGTCCGCGTTTATGGATTGATTTGCGCAAAAGTTGCCACGTTTACGGATGATGACAATTAATTTCTGGGGTTTTTATTTTTTTTTATTTTTTTTACTAGTAATGACGGCGATCTGAGATTTTTATCGGGACTGCGATATTGCACTTTTTTGGGACCAATGACATTTATACAGCGATCAGAAATTTAAATGTCCACTAATTACTGTATAAATGTCATTGGCAGTGAAGGGGTTAACCTGCAGGGGGAGCTCTAGGGGTTAACTGTGTTCCCTGGGTGTGTTCTAACTGTGGGGGGGCTGGGCTACCATGGGCATGAGAGATCTAACTGATCCCAGTGACAGGGCTCAGTAGATCTCTTATGTCCTCTTTGACAGAGCGGGGAACCACCACGTTTACATCGGCGGTTTCCCGTTCCTTCACTCTGGCCGCTCATCGCGGCTCGCTGGCGGACATCGGGTCCGCCCGAGCCGCGGGCACACTCCTTTGGAGTGTGTCGGGCATGAGAGCGCACCGGCGCGTGCTCGCCCCCTAGCTGCGCCTGCACGAATCGCCGCCTATTTGCGGCGATCAGCGCTAAGCGTCCACACTGCCGCCGTAGATATACAGCGCGCAGTGTGGAACCAGTTAAAGAGACTAAAATTTTCAAACTGTAAACCCATCAGCAAAATGTTCAGCATTTTTATACTTCCAGGAGTACAGAAGGTCTGCATCACCCTTTGGCATTCAATGGCTTCTCCCACTGGCCCCTATATCGCCCCTTGGTCCTGCAGTGGCATAGGGGCTGGTGGAAGGAACCAGAGCACAAGGCAGGGGGGACATAGGTTTTTGACTATCATGGAAGGTCCGAGGCTGCACTGCTTGAACAGAATCGCCACCCAAAGTATTCAGTCTCTTCTTTTGCAGAAGCCACGCTTTTCATTTTGTTTTAGAAAACAACAGACTCTCATTAATCTGAACATAAACACCAAACAAAATAAACAAGAACGACGCTGTTGCATGCATTTACGAATGAAGCCTGCAAAAAATGTAGGCTTCGTTCACAAAAGAGCCGATGTCAGAGAGAGATACAGAACATGACCAGGTTGTCAAAAAAAAAAGCTAAGCTCCACAGATTATACCAGGCAGAGGGGGAAGGGGGTTACTCTTTTTTTGCCATGCAAAATGCCCACATTTCTTCCCTACTATACTTAAAAAAAAAAAAAAAATCTCCCTCTCTGGTCTTCTCCGCCGGTATGAAGGACCTCCCTCTACTATTCAGTGGGCTTTACAATTTAAAGTGGAGTTCCACCCAGAAAAATGTTTTTTTTTTTGGCATCCACTCTTTTAATACTAAATAGATGAAACCTTTTGTTTCCTTACTTTCAAACCGCCTAGTAATTCCATGTATTTTTTACTCACAATTTAATTTCTCTCACTGCTGGACTTTTCCATTTTAGGTGAGGGCATCTGAAGCCCACCCATAGTCTCCTGGCATCTCTTCCTGAAAGAAGTGCATGTTGGGTAACCAGCATGCACTCCTCGATCTCGGTCCGCCTTAAATCGCATCATTTCCTGTCTGGAAGTAACACAATTTTACAGTACAGGGAAGCCCACTGACTCCTGGGAAATGATGAGTCACATCTCCCAGGAGGCCAGGCGGAGCAGGAAGTGAGGAGAAGATCCTAGGACCTAAAAGGGGCAGAATACAGAGACCTAGGGTGAGTATACATTTTTTTCCTTCAAAGGTAAGTCTATATAGGCAAAGGACTTGAATGATGTTAAAAAAGAAATTCTGGTTAAAACTCTGCTTTAACTTCCTTCTAGGTCATGCAGTAACATAGGGGACAGGAGAAGGAATCCTAGCATGTGACAGGGGATGCAGGCTTTTGACACTCAAGGAAGTACTGATTGCTGAGGCTGTACTGCTTGAACTTAGCGGAGTTCGGAATCATCACACAAAGCATTCCGTTTCTTCTATTGCAGAAAAGGGGGGTTACTTCTTTTGCTATGCAGAGTAGACATGCGCAGAGGGAAAAAAAATTGCTTAGTTTCATTTTGTTTCAATTCGTTATTTACATAAATTCGTTTAGTTAGATTCCTTTCATTTGTTTTCAGAATTTGTTTCGTTTATTCGTTTTCGAATCAATTTTCGAACTGTTTTCGAACGTTGAATCGTTTTTTGAATTTGAACAGTTTTCGAATTCGAATAGTTTTCCAAATTCCAAAGAGGATAAAACAGAATAGAAAATAAGGGAATAGAATAGAAAAAAAAAATTAACACAATAAAAAAAAATATAACAGATTATTAAAGAATATAATATAATAGAGTAAAACAGCACAGAATAGCATAGACAATAAACGAACAGAATAGAATGTAATAGAATAGAATTAAAAAGAGAATATAATAAAACAGATTATAAACATCTTCTGAAATTCGAATACAATAGAAAAGAATAGAATTAAAAGAAAAAAAACAATAGAATAGAACAGACATAATATAACTATTTTCCAAAATTTAAATAGAATCAATTGGAATTTTAATAGAATAGAAAAGAATAGAGTACAATAGAATAGAAAATAGTACAATAGTATAGAAAAAAACAACAGAATAGAATAGAATGACTATAACCATCTTCCTATTCTGATCTATTACTTTCTACTCTATTCAAAATTGAATTGATTCTATTTGAATTTTGGGAAATGGATATATTCTTTCTACTCTATTCTATTGATTTTTTAATTCTATTATTTTCTATTATTTTATAGTCTATTCTTTTTTTTTTTCTATTCTATTCTTTTCTATTCTATTCTTTTCTTATGTATTCAAATTCAAATTTATTCTATTTGATATTGGAATTTCAGAAGATGGTTATATTCTTTCTATGTTATTCTATTCTACAGGGTGGGCCATTTATATGGATACACCTTCATAAAATGGGAATGGTTAGTGATATTAACTTCCTGTTTGTGGCACATTAGTATATGTGAGGGGGAAACTTTTCAAGATGGGTGGTGACCATGGCGGCCATTTTGAAGTCGGCCATTTTGAATCCAACTTTTGTTTTTTCAATAGGAAGAGGGTCATGTGACACATCAAGCTTATTGGGAATTTCACAAGAAAAACAATGGTGTGCTTGGTTTTAACGTAACTTTATTCTTTCATGAGTTATTTACAAGTTTCTGACCACTTATAAAATGTGTTCAATGTGCTGCCCATTGTGTTGGATTGTCAATGCAACCCTCTTCTCCCACTCTTCACACACTGATCGCAACACCACAGGAGAAATGCTAGCACAGGCTTCCAGTATCCATAGTTTCAGGTGCTGCACATCTCGTATTCATTGGTTTTGGCCGATTTATATTCCTCCTCATATTTTTTGTAAAAAAATCGCAATCTGCATTTATTGATTGGTTTGGGTAAAAGTTGCCGCATTTACAAACCATGGGAATTCATTTCTGGCTTTTTTTCAACTAATTTTTTATTAGTAATGGCGGCGATCTGCGATTTTTATCGGGACTGCGATATTGGGGTCGGACATGTCGGACATTTTTGAAACTTTGTTGGGACCAATGACATTTATACAGAGATCAGAAATGTAAATATCCACTGATTACTGTATAAATGTCATTGGCAGTGAAGGGGTTAACCTGCAGGGGGCGATCTAGGGGCTAACTGTGTTCCCTGGGCGTGTTCTTACTGTGAGGGGGCTGGGCTACTATGGGCATTGGCCAGTGGCCAGTGACAGGGATCAGTAGATCTCTTACATCCCGCCTGACAGAGCGGGGAGCCACCGCGTTTACAGCGGTGGTTCCCCGTTTTTCATCTGTGCCAGGCGATCGCGGGTCGCCAGCGGACATCGATTCTGCCTGACCCGCGGCCATACTGCTAAAGAGTGCAGCGGGCACAAGAACGTGCCGCTGGCAGCGCGCTCCCGCCCACTAGATGCACACGTGCGAGCCGCCGTTTATAGATGGCGATTCGCTCTATCCAGCCACTCTGCAGCAGTAAATGTACACGAGCAGGTCGGGAACCGATTAATGACCAGGCCATTTTTTGCCATACGGCACTGCGTCGATTTAACTGACCATTGCACAGTCGTGCGACGTTGTACCCAAACAAAATTGATTTCCTTTTTTTCCCATAAATAGAGCTTTCTTTTGGTGGTATTTGATCACCTCTGCAGTTTTTATTTTTTGCGCTATAAACAAACAAACAGCGACAATTTTGAAAAAAAAAAAAATTATTTTTTTTACTTTCTGCTGTAAAACCTTTAAAAAAAAAACAATTTTATTCATCAGTTTAGGCCGATATGTATTCCTCTACATATTTTTGGTAAGAAAAAATTAAAGTTATCGCGTCTACAAAATAGGGGATAGATATATGGCATTTTTTATATTTATTTATTTATTTTTTACTAGTAATGGCGACGATCAGTGATTTTTAGCGAGACTGCGACAAATCGGACACTAAGTGGCACTTTTGGGAACCAGTGACATTATTACAGTGATCTGTGCTAAAAATATGCACTGTAATTGTACTAATGACACTGGCAGGGAAGGGGTTAACATCAGGAGTGATCAAGGGGTTAAATGTGTTCTAACTGTATGGGGGATGGGCGGCCTGGTGATACACACAGATCCACCTTCCTGCATAGCAGAAAGACAGGATCTGTGTGATCTCCCCTGTCAGAGCGGGGAATTGCCTTAGCACTTTTTCAATTCGGCATTGCGTCGTTTTAACTGACAATTGCGCTGTCGTGCGACATTGTACCCAAACAAAATTGACGTCCTTTTTTTTCCCACAAATAGAGCTTTCTTTTGGTGGTATTTGATCGCCTCTGCGGTTTTTACTTTTTGCGCTATAAACAAAAAAATTGCGACAATTGTGAAAATTAAAAACAATATTGTTTACTTTTTGCTAAAATACATATCCAAAAAAAAAAAAAAAGAAAAAACAAATGTATTCATCAGTTAGGCCAAAATGTATTCTTCTACATATTTTTGGTAAATAAAATTGCAATATGCTTATATTGATTGGTTTGTGCAAAAGTTATCACATTTACAAACCATAAGAACTGATTTATGGCGTTTTTATTTTTATTTTTACTAGTAATGACGGCGATCTGTGATTTTTATCGGGACTGCGATATTGCAGCGGACAGATCGGACATTTTTGACACTTTTTTGGAACCAATGACATTTATACAGCGATCAGATCAAAAAATAGCAATAGCTTACATGACGCCTGACAGAACGGGGAACGGCCGTGTTTACATCGGCGGCTCCCGCTCTTCTTCTGTCTTAGGTGATTGTGGGCCGCTGGCGGACATCGAGTCCGCCCGGCCCGAGGCCACACTCGCGGATCGTGCGGCGGGCATGAGAGCGCGCCCACTATCTGTGTAAGCGCGAATCACCGTTTATATACGGCGATTCGCTCTGCGCTGCCACTCTGCAGCAGTAAATGTACGCGAGTCGTCGGGAACCGGTACCACTTCACCCCTGGAAGGATTTCCCAGGTTAGGACCAGAGCACTTTTTGCGATTGGGCGCTGCGTCGCTTTAACTGACAATTGCGCGGGTGTGCGATGTTGTACCCAAATTAAATTTGCGTCCTCTTTTTCCCACAAGAGCTTTCTTTTGGTGGTATTTGATCACCGCTGCATCATTTCTGATCGCCGCTATAAACAAAGAAAGAGCGACAATTTTTAAAAAAAAAACAATATTTCTTACTTTTTGCTAAAATTCAAATCCAAAAAAAAAATATAAAAAAAAAACAAATTTATTCATTGGTTTTGGCCGATTTATATTCTTCCTCATATTTTTGGTAAAAAAAATCGCAGTTGGCGTTTATGGGTTGATTTGCGCAAAAGTTGCCACGTTTACGGATGATGACAATTCATTTCTGGGGTTTTTATTTTTTTAAATTTTTTTTACTAGTAATGGCGGCGATCTGCAATTTTTAGCGGTACTGCGATATTGCAGCGGAAATGTCGGACATTTTTGACACTTTTTTGGGACCAATGACAATTATTCAGCGATCAGAAATTTAAATGTCCACTGATTACTGTATAAATGTCACTGACAGTGAAGGGGTTAACCTGCAGGGGGAGATCTAGGGGTTAACTGTGTTCTCTGGGTGTGTTCTAACTGTGGGGGGGCTGGGCTACCATGGGCATGAGAGATCTAACTGATCCCAGTGACAGGGCTCATTAGATCTCTTATGTCCTCTTTGACAGAGCGGGCAACCACCGCGTTTACATCGGCGGTTTCCCGTTCCTTCACTCTGGCCGCTCATCGCGGCTCGCTGGCGGACATCGGGTCCGCCCGAGCCGCGGGCACACTCCTTTGGAGTGTGTCGGGCATGAGAGCGCACCGGCGCGTGCTCGCCCCCTAGCTGCGCCTGCACGAATCGCCGCCTATTTGCGGCGATTAGCGCTAAGCGTCCACACTGCCGCCATAGATATACAGCGCGCAGTGTGGAACCGGTTAAAGAGACTAAAATTTTCAAACTGTAAACCCATCAGCAAAATGTTCAGCATTTTTATACTTCTAGGAGTACAGAAGGTCTGCATCACCCTTTGGCATTCAATGGCTTCTCCCACTGGCCCCTATATCGCCCCTTGGTCCTGCAGTGGCATAGGGGCTGGCAGAAGGAACCAGAGCACAAGGCAGGGGGGACATAGGTTTTTGACTATCATGGAAGGTCCAAGGCTGCACGGCTTGAACAAAATCACCACCCAAAGTATTCAGTCTCTTCTTTTGTAGAAGCCACGCTTTTCATTTTGTTTTAGAAAACAACAGACTCTCGTTAATCTGAACATAAACACCAAACAAAATACACAAGAACGACGCTGTTGCATGCATTTATGAATGAAGCCTGCAGAAAATGTAGGCTTCGTTCACAAAAGAGCCGATGTCAGAGAGAGATACAGAACATGACCAGGTTGTCAAAAAAAAAAAGCTAAGCTCCACAGATTATACCAGGCAGAGGGGGAAGGTGGTTACTCTTTTTTTGCCATGCAAAATGCTCACATTTCTTCCCTACTATACTTACAAAAAAAAAAAAAATCTCCCTCTCTGGTCTTCTCCGCCGGCATGAAGGACCTCCCTCTACTATTCAGTGGGCTTTACGATTTAAAGCGGAGTTCCACCCAGAAAAATGTTTTTTTTTTTTTGGCATCCACTCTTTTAATACTAAATAGATGTAACCTTTTGTTTCCTTACTTTCAACCCGCATAGTAATTCCATGTATTTTTTACTCACAATTTCTTTTCTCTCACTGCTGGACTTTTCCATTTTAGGTGAGGGCATCTGAAGCCCACCCATAGTCTCCTGGCGTCTCTTCCTGAAAGAAGTGCATGGTGGGTAACCATCATGCACTCCTCGATCTCGGCCCGCCTTAAATCGCGTCATTTCCTGCCTGGAAATAACACGATTTTACAGTACAGGGAAGCCCACTGACTCCTGGGAAATGATGAGTCACATCTCCCAGGAGGCCAGGGGAAGCAGGAAGTGAGGAAAAGAGCCTAGGACCTAAAAGGGGGCAGATTACAGAGACCACCTAGCAACAAGCGACTTCGGGTGAGTATACTTTCTTTTTTTCCTTCAAAGGTAAGTCTATATAAGCAAAGGACTTGAATGATGTAAAAAAAAAAATTCTGGTTGAAACTCTGCTTTAACTTATCTCAGGAATTTCCTTCTAGGTCATGCAGTAACATAGGGGACAGGAGAAGGAATCCTAGCATGTGACAGGGCATGCAGGTTTTTGACACTCAAGGAAGTACTGATTGCTGAGGCTGTACTGCTTGAACTTAGCGGAGTTTGGAATCATCACACAAAGCATTCCGTTTCTTCTATTGCAGAAAAGGGGGGTTACTTCTTTTGCTATGCAGAGTAGACATGTGCAGAGGGGAAAAAAATTGCTTAGTTTCATTTTGTTTCGATGCGTTATTTACATAAATTTGTTTAGTTAGATTCCTTTCATGTGTTTTCGGAATTTGTTTCGTTTATTCGTTTTCGAATCGATTCGAAAAGTTTTCAAATCAATTTTCGAACTGTTTTCGCACGTTGAATCGTTTTTTGAGTTTGAACAGTTTTCGAATTCAAATAGTTTTCCAAATTCCAAAGAGAATAAAACAGAATAGAAAATAAGGGAATAGAATAGAAAAAAAAATTGAACATAATAGAAAAAAATATAACAGATTATTAAAGAATATAATATAACAGAGTAAAACAGCACAAAATAGGATAGAAAATAAATGAACAGAATAGAATGTAATAGAATAGAATTAAAAAAAGAATATAATAAAACAGATTATAAACATCTTCTGAAATTCGAATACAATAGAAAAGAATAGACATAATATAACTAGTTTCCAAAATTGAAATAGAATCAATTGGAATTTGAATAGAATAGAAAATAGTACAATAGTATAGAAAAAAACAACAGAATAGAATAGAATTAATAAAACCATCTTCCTATTCTGATCTATTATTTTCTACTCTATTCAAATTCGAATTGATTCTATTTGAATTTTGGTAAATGGTTATATTCTTTCTACTCTATTCTTTTGATTTTTTTAATTGTATTATTTTCTATTATTTTATAGTCTATTCTTTTTTTTCTATTCTATTCTTTTCTATTCTATTCTTTACTTACGTATTCAAATTCAAATTTATTCTATTTGAAATTTGAATTTCAGAAGATGGTTATATTCTTTCTATGTTATTCTATTCTATTTGTTTCTATTACTTTCTAGACTATTTTCTTCTTTTATTTCCTATTCTATTTTGTTCTGTTTTTTTTTTTCTATTGATAATCTTTATAAAATTTTTCATAACAAAAAGCAAACAAGTTTTACAAATTTCTAATTTTACATGCTTTCTATAGATACATACATATATATCAATACTCCAGTCACATCATTACATATTAATACCTTACATCCCCAAACACATACCAACAACACTTCCCTTCAACATAGAACCAGGAGAAGGAAAAGAAAAAGGAGAAGAAAAAAAAAAAAGGGGGGGGGGATTTTGTTCTGTTTTACTCTATTATATTCTATTCTTTTATCTTCTGTTATATTTTTTTCTAGTCTATTATTTTTTTTTTCTATTCTATTCCTTTATTTTCTATTCTATTCCTTTATTTTCTATTCTATTTTATTCTCTTTGGAGAAAATTCGAAAACTATTCAAATTCCAATTTTGTCCGAATTTGTTTTTTGTTATTTCGGATTTGTTTAAATGGGGTACTATTGTAATTAGGAAATTTGGATACATCCGTATTTCCAAAAAAAATACAATTTGTCTGAATTTTAATTCAGAACGAAACAAAGCGCACATCTCTAATGCAGAGTGTCCAAATTCTTCCTAGTTACATAGTAGGTAAGGTTGAATAAGGACAATAGTCCATCCAGTTCAACCTGTGTAGGTGTGTCTGTGTCTATAAT
>BLSH010153386.1:483611-497951 GCA_018402905.1 Glandirana rugosa
ACAGGGGACTCCTCAGTCTGGGGGGGGGTGACATTGGGCCTGGGCTCAGGTGCATCCGGGAGGAGAGAAGAGATGCTGGAACAGAGGCAAATGAGAGATCAAAGAGAGGACTGCAGTAGAGAGCACTGCTGAGAGACTCCAGGAAGGACAACTGGTCGCAGCCTGGAGGGCTGATGAGTGAGGCACAGTCAGGAGGACTGGGGAGGCACACCTGGGAGGACTGGGAGTTTGCAGTCAAACATGGGACTGTGGAAAGAAAGGCAGTGGAAAGAGGCAGCTGCCACCATGAGGGCTGGCAGGGCCTGAAGAGAGCTTACTGGCATCGGTAGCTCTGTTGAGGACAGTTATAGCACTGGAACCATTCTACAAAATAGGGGCCCGGGGTCCCTGCCTACAAAAGGCAATTCACCGAGGCCTGGCTGAGCTAGTGTCAGGCCTAACAATGTGGTGCTAACTAGTCTGGGAAATTGCAGCAAGCGAAGTGCTGGAGGAGTAATAGAGTAGAGGTCTTAAGCAAGATAAGTGGTGGAGAGAAGACTGGAGTGTATATAGAAGTCCCATGCAAGTTGTGCTAAATACTACTGGGCATCCCATATCTCCCATCCCCATCCAAGTTAAATTCCCTCAAACAAAAAAAAACAAGTTTATGGACTGTTCAATGACTCTGAGAGCTTGGAAGTTGAATGCCGGGCTGGGCAGGGTGACAGTCAGACCTCTATATTCAGCAGCCCCTACGGGGGGTACCGCTACATAAGTTACATAGTTACATACTTAGTCAGGTTGAAAAAAGACACAAGTCCATCTAGTTCAACCAAAAAAAAAAAGACTAAAAAAATAAATAAAATAAGTATATACACTATATTGAAAAAAGTATTGGGACGCCTGCCTTTACACGCCCATGAACTTTAATGGCATCCCAGTCTTAGTCCATAGTGTTCAACACTGAGTTGGTCCACCCTTTGTAGCTATAACAGCTTCAACTCCCCTGGGAAGGCTGTGCACAAGGTTTAGGGGTGTCTATGGGAATGTTTGACCGTTCTTCCAGAAGCGCATTTGTGAGGTCAGGCACTGACTTTGGATGAGAAAGCCTGGCTCGCAGTTTCCACTCTAATTCATCCCAAAGGTGTTCTATCGGGTTGAGGTCAGGATTCTGTGCAGGCCAGTCAAGTTCCTACACCCCAAACTCGCTCATCCATGTCTTCATGGACCTTGCTTTGTGCACTGGTGCACAGTCATGTTGGAGCAGGAAGGGGCCATCCCCAAAGTGTTCCCACAAAGTTGGGAGTATGAAATTGTCCAAAATGTCTTGGTATGCTGATGCCTTAAGAGTTCCCTTCACTGGAACTAAGGGGCCAAAATTATTTGGAGGGGTGGCCCAATACTTTTGGCAATATGGCGTCAATGAGAGAGTATGGGGTGGAGGAACTTGACTGGCCTGCACGGAGTCCTGACAGAACACCTTTGGGATGAATTAGAGCGGAGACTGCAAGCCAGGCCTTCTCATTCACATCAGTGCCTGACCTCACAAATGTCCTTCTGGAAGAATGGTCAAACATTCCCATAGACACTCCTAAACTTTGTGGACAGCCTTCCCAGAAGAGTTGAAGCTGTTATAGCTGCAAAGGGTGGGCCAACTCAATATTGAACCCTACGGACTAAGACTGGGGTGCCATTAAAGTTCAAGTGTGTGAAAAGACAGGTGTCCCAATACTTTTGGCAATATAGTGTATTAGCACTGTATGTATTTGTATTCATTTGAAAAGAGAGGATAATCAAATGGCAGATGTGTCATGCATGATGAGGTGCTTACACTGGGTTAAAGGAAGGTGGCCCTCTCAGATTTGTTTCTTGTGAAGAGAGAGTTATGGATGATAATTCTGATGATGAAGAGGAGGTAAGATGCCTCCAGAGTTGTGTTGAGACCAATGGACAATGACAGGGTATGTCTTCAAGATCTTTGGCTTATGCCTCGTACACAAGGTGCAACGGTCGTACAACCGCACGTTCAACTTTTTCCCAAAATCAGCTGTTGGCGGTTGTGTCTAGCGTACTGACATGAGTCAAGTAGTTGTACAACAAAGCCGAATGTAGTGATGCGTTACGAGCGCATAAAGAGGAAGCTCAGGTGAATGTGATTTGAGAATTAGGAACGTAGGTTTACACTAACAGACACTTCCGGGCGTTCCTGACTTCTGAACATGCGTGTTTTGCACATACATCTTTTATTGGGCCAACTTCTGTACACACGGTACAACAGTCCTACAACAGCTTGTTGTACAACAAATGTTTTCTAGTTTGCTCAGCCAACTTCTGTTGAACGTTGGCTATTGTAATCGCGCCTACTAACAGTCCGATTATCGTACAACAAGCTGTTGTAAGACCGTTGTTGTACGGCCATCGTATGTGTGTACGAGGCTTAAATCTCCTATGCTCTGCTCAAAAAGACCACTGTGCACTGCAGACAAAGATCAGACATGACAATTGTGCACCAAAAGGGTCTACATTTATAGACTTTGAGAGTGTATCCAAGGGAAAATGCAGCTTTTGGGTGTATTATGTTTGCATTTGACATCTGTTTGAAAGACTTTAGAGTTCATTGACAGGTGCATTTGACCAGCAGTTGACCTCCATCTGACTTGCATTTGATCTGCTTCTAAGCTGCATCAACCTAATTTGTATAGGAATTTACCAGGAAAAAGGCCCACAGGGATTTGTAAATTCGTAATTGGGGAGGCAGCACAGTGTTCCCGACTATTTTAGTCTAGAGACATTATAAGACCCCACCCTCCCTCTTTTTCTAATTTGTATAGGAAGTGAAACGACTCGAACATGAACAGAAGTCTGTTGACGCACGCCCTAAGCTACGGGTGTGCTCTTTTATTCAGGTTTTAGAGAACTGTGAAGAGCCTTTTCCAGATGAGGAAAACATCCACCTGTAACCAACCACACCACACTGTGCCCGCACGGCATGAGATAACTGCTCGTTTTTGTATAAGGGATTGGAGAGCTGAGATATTCTCACCTAATACTACTAGAGCAAGACCAGTCCCTGTGGCTCCTGCCCCTCTGCAGTCCAGCAGTCGTGTGCGGTGGACTGTTCCTGACGTCATCACATCCATAGACCGGCTCTGGTTGTGAAGATGCCAGTGGATGTTGGGAGAGCCATTTTCTGGAGGATTTAAGGATTGAGTGAGTGTAGGCTCTGTGTTCACCCCTAGATAAAACAAGCAGTTAACCCATGAAGTGTGGGCACAGTCCCACTGCATAGGAAAACATTTTTTGCTCAGAGTTGGGCTTTAAGTTGGAACACTGATTCCTTCTCCTTCCAACACCCTTGTAACAGAATCAAGATCAAAGTTTCTTTGTACCAAGAGCTTGCAAAGGCAAAGAGGCCTTTTCCCTGTACAATTATCAAACAATACATTTTTCCCAATAAAATGTTTCCCCTTAACCGCTTCAATACCGGGCACTTTCACTCCCTTCCTGCCCAGGCCAATTTTCAGCTTTCAGAGTCGTCACACTTTGAATAACAATTGCACAATTGTCACGCAACTCTGCATCCATATGAAATGTTTATCATTTTTTGAGAAAGATAAAGCTTTATTTTGGTGGTATCCAGGGCCGCTGATAGGGGGGGGGGACCACCAGCCCTGTTGTACGGGGCCCCAAGCACACAGGGGGGCCCACACAGGGAGGAGGATTAGTGACAGACGACAATTGTGTCTCTTTTCCTCCAGCAGATGAAAGCTGCTCTCCTTCCCTCTCCTTGCTGCCAGCTTTTATCTGCTGAGAATGAGACAGTTGTCCTTCACTAATCACCCTCCTGGTGTGGGCCCCCTCGCAGCACTGGCTCTAAGGTTATTTCTGCTCCTGAGTTTATCTCTCTAACTTAGGCTCCATGCACACTGGCTTAAAAATTGCTCTGAGAGGAGTTTTGTGTTCTGCCTGTAGAAGCAGCTCAGTGTTATCCTAGGTGTCCATGCACATTAGGAGGATTCCAGGCATATTTTGAGCTCAGCGTTTAAAGGCAGGATAAAAACGTTCTGGTTTGTGTTTCTGATTTGAGCTTACTGGCAGAAAAAAAAAGGTTAAATTCATCTAAACTTTGTACAAAAAATGCTGTATATGAGCATTTTTTTCTGCAAGGTGAACTGGAGTTTTTTTAAGCCCAGTGTGTATGGAGCCTCACTTTGTTTCTCTCCTTCTGTCCCTCTGATCCCAGAGTCTTTATCATTTTTTAATCTCATCTTCATTTTTATTTATTAACTCAGTTTAATCTTTTATATTTAGCAGGAATTATGTTGTATTTGTGTCTGCTAATAGTTTTATTGTATTTTCAGTGAAATATAACTTTAATATTTCCTTGGGGGGGGGGGGCTGTCAAGAAGTCTGTGCGGGGCCCCGCAATTTCTATCAGCAGCCCTGGTGGTACCTAGTCAGCACTGGGTAAACAAACCAAAAAAGACCAACAATTTTGTAAAAAAAAAATGTTTTTCTTGGTTTGTGAAATTTTGCAAATAAGTAATTCTTCTTCTTCACTGATTTGTGCTGATGAAGCTGCACTGATGAGGCTGCTTTGATGGACACTGATAAAGATGCACTGATGTGCACTGATGAAGTGGCACCGATGGGCACCAATAAACTGCACTGATGGGCACTGCTGAGGAGGCGCTGACAAGGTTGCACACTGATGAGGTGGCACTGATGGGCACAGATGGGCTCTGATTAGCACTGAAGGGGCTGCACTGATTATCAGGACACTATTGATTATTGCCCTGACTATCAGTGTAAACAATGTACTCACTGTGCCCTGTTAGACTTGCTGGTTTTCGGTTCTCCGGTCCTCATACAGAGACAGCGTGTGAGGAAAGGAATGTCAATAACCAGCATGTTGGTTTTCATGTGACCAGCTGTGAATGGCCCTTTACCAAGATCTGTGATCAGCCGTGTCCAAAGGACAAAGCGGTCACAAAGCGCGCCCGATGCTCACCCCAGGGGGTGCTTGGGAGGCAGGCATGTGGGAGGATGTCCATGGACTGGAGAGCCACACTGTAGCTGTGTTTCAGCTATAGCGCAGGCAGAAGCAGGTTAAAATTGCTTTAAAGAAGGGTTACAGAAGAGGGTTATTGCTTAGGTCAGCCTTTCTTAACCTTTTCAACACAGAGGAACGCTTGAATAAACTTTCCAGTGTCAAGGAACCCCTGCTAAAAATGACTAATCTACAACTCATGATACATTAGTGTGATGGTCAGTGGGAAAAATGATCCTTTCATTTGTGGTCATTGAGGAGAATTCCCCCTTACAGATAGCTAAAAAGATCAATGGCATCAGAGGGAACTTGTCCGCAAGGCAGAAATTGCTCATTGCTCAAAGAACCCCTAGCAACCTCTGGAGAAACCCTGGTTGAGAAACCCTGGCTTAGGTCAACAAGGGCTGTGCACCACCAGTTATGGTCACCTGGCCCTTATAGAGGAAGCATTCATGGGAAGATTGTTCCAATCTAGAGTTGAGCGAACACCTGGATGTTCGGGTTCGGCCGAACTTCGCGGAAACGTTCGGGTTCGGTACCGAACGTTATCCGATCTTTACCCCGGACCCCGAACCCCATTGAAGTCAATGGGGACCCAAACTTTTCGGCACAAAAATGACTGTAAAAAAGTACTGGAAAGTGCTAGAGTGCTGCAAAAGGAAGAAAATGGGAGATGATATTAGATCTGCAATCTGTCCCTCAAAGCAGTAGTAATCTCTACCTAGTCCAGTATCAGATCGTTCTGTAATCAGATCGTTCTGTAATGCAGGATGAGAGATCGTTCTGTAATCAGATCGTTCTGTAATGCAGGATGAGAGATCTTTCTGTAATCAGATTGTTATGTAATGCAGGATGAGATGTTATAGATCTACAATCTGTCCCTTACAACAGTAGTAGTAATCTCTACCTAGTTATTATCACTGCAATCTGTCCCTCACAATCTGTCCCTCACAGCGCCGGCAGCATCCTCTCCCTACACTAACCTGAGAGCATGTGACATGCAGCACTGTGACTCCAGCCTCATATAGAGGCTGGGTCACATGATGCACTGGCCAATCACAGCCATGCCATTAGTAGACATGGCTGTGATGGCTTCTAGGGAAAACCAGTGAAATGCTTGTTGATTGGCTGCCCAGCAGCTATTCAACATGCGTGATAAAATACCAGGACCCAGAACCCGAACCCGAACGTTTTTCTCGAACGGACACCCGAAAGTTCGGTATGGACCCGAACTTTACAGTTCGAGTTCGCTCAACTCTATTCCACTCCTATGACCCCACATCTAGTTTCCCTTGTTGTCAGATATCAACAAGCAATTTAACGTAGCCAGAGATTCAAGGATGCTTTGCTGTTGTAAAGTTTGTTGGAAAACAAACCACTTCAGCACTCAGGCAGCCTGATTGTTACTGCATGAAACTATTTAATGAACATCGCCTTGGGCACCAGTTAAAGTCACCTGGCCCTTGTAAAGGAAGCATTTATATGAAGAGATGGCTCCATACTATGACCTCACTTCTTGTTTTCCTTGTTGTCTGATATTGTCAAGCTATGTAAAATGGTTGGAGGTTCAAGGATGCTTTGCTGTTGTAATATTTGTTGAAAAATAAACCACTTGAGCACTTACGCAGCCTGATTGTTACCTCCTGGAATGAATAACTGAACAATGCATCAAGGCCTAGTAAGGGCTGTTTGTCAGTTATTGTCATAAAGACTTTTGTGGCTTGAAAAGTCATCAGAACATAGGTTCTGTCTACAAACTAATAACACAGGATACATGTACTATACACAGACCCTATACTACATGCATAGAAGAACTTAACAATATAGTGAAGTAAATAAAACAAATAATAATAATAAGATAATGCAAAATTAAATAATCTGAATAATAATAGTCAAAAAAAATGAATGTTTCTCAAAAGTGCCCGTGCTCCAAAAGTGACATGCTGTAAATATTCCTTCTATAGCAGGGGCGTTGCTAGGTTGGAAAAAGACCAGGGGCTCTAGCCCGGAAAAATGCGGCGCGGAATGTGCGCCGCGGCGAAAATGGGTGTGGCCTAAACTAAATGGTGGGCGTGGCTTTAGGGGGTGTGGCTCATGTCTGAGTTGAACGAGGGATGGAGGAAGGAAGAAAGAAAGAGATAGGGAGGGAAGGGAAGAGAAGGAAAGAAAGAAATTGGGATGGAGGGACAGCAGGCCCAGGTCCTTCACCACAATAACAATATGTGTATTCCAGAAAGTTTAACAATCAGCAGATAAAGATTCTCCAAACACCTGGTGTTGGCGCTTCAATCATCCCGGCACCATGGTTGTTATGGTGTCAGGATGATTGAAGCGCATTATTACTATAATTACATTGTAATATAAAATGAAATCATTCAACTCACCAAATGCAGAATCAGTGGGAGCCCCGAGTGTGTCACTTGCCACCATCGCCTGCTACAAAATGCCATCAGGTGCCCCCAGCAGAATCCTTCCATCCATCAGGTGCCCCCAGCGGAGCCCCTCCATCCATCAGGTGCCCCCAGCGGTGTCCCTCCTTCCATCAGGTGCCCCCAGCAGAGCCCCTTCTTCCATCAGGTGCCCCCAGAGGAGTCCCTCCTTCCGTCAGGTGCCCCCAGCGGAGTCCCTCCTTCCGTCAGGTGCCCCCAGCAGAGTTCCTCCTTACATCACAGGTGTCCCCCAGCGGAGTGTCCCTCCCTCACCATGCCCATATGCAGCCATCATGTGCCCATCCCATCTGTAGCCATCATGTGCCCATCTGTATCCTCCGCTTATCAGTGCCCATATGCACCCTCGCCAGTGCGTGGATTAATCACAGTCACAGCAGATCAGTGGTCTCCCGCTGTGTTACTATAGAGCAGTGCTCTGAAATAATCGGCGGCCGGCCACTGTAGCAAAGCTCCGCCTCCTAGACGCGATAGACGGAACACTGTTTCAATTTCCCGGCATTGGATAGTGTTCCATGATCCATCTATCACGTCTAGGAGGCGGAGCTTTGCTACAGTGGCCGGCCGCCGGATATTTCAGAGCACTGCTCTATAGTAACACAGCAGGAGACTGCTGTGATGTGATTGCCGCTGCAGCCACAGCTGAAAGCGGCCCCAGGGCAGTCCAGACCCACCTGAAGCTTTGAAAAGTCGCGCACTCGCGGCTCTGAAAGCCGCCCCGCTCGCGGCTCTGACAAGCCGCGCACTCGCGGCTCTGACAAGCCGCGCACTCGCGGCTCTGAAAAGCCGCGCACTCGCGGCTCTGAAAGCCGCCCCGCTCGCGGCTCTGAAAGCCGCCCCGCTCGCGGCTCTGAAAGCCGCCCGCTCGCGGCTCTGACAAGCCGCGTGCTCGCGGCTCTGAAAGCCGCCCGCTCGCGGCTCTGACAAGCCGCCTCGTGACTCGACAAGCACTCGTGGCTCTGAAAGCCGCCCGCTCGCGGCTCTGACAAGCCGCCTCATGACTCGAAGCGGCGCGGAGCGAAGCGGCGTTTGAGGCGATCTCAAGGCGGCTTGCCAGGAGACTTCTATCATAGAAGTCAATGCAAGCCGCCTGAGATCGCCCTGAAGGGACCCCTCAGGACACTCGGGGCTATGGGCATGACATTCGGGGCTGCAGCCCTGATAGCCACCCCCTAGCGACGCCCCTGTTCTATAGTATAGTGATGGGCCGGTTCACACCAGAACTCCCGAAGAGGGAAAAAGTCTATTAAAGTCTATGGGGTGCAAACAGGGCTGGTGCAAGGATTTTTGACACCCTAGGCAAAACCTCATTTTGCTGCCCCCTTTGGCTCCACCCTTGACTCCACCCCCTTTTCCCTGCCCAGCCTGATCAGGGCCAATGAATTGCAGCCTGATCAGCACCAATCAATACAGCTTCACCCATGCCCATCAAATACAGCTTCACCCGTGCCCATCAAATACAGCTTCACCTGTGCCCATCAAATACAGCCTCACGGGGGTGGGGGGGTGGGGGCGGAGGGGGGTATTTGGCAGATCAGTCACTATTTCTATATGCATTTGCAAATGGCATGTGATAATACAATCTCATTATCTCAGTCATACAGTGTCAGTTCTTACATGAATCAATGCAGAGCAGTCAGTGACAGATCAACAGTGGCCAGGCGCCCCTAGGCGGCAGTGCTCCCTAGGCGGCCGCCTACTTCACCTAGTGGTAGAGCCGGCCCTGGGTCCAAACATGAATAGTCAAAAGTCCCCATTTTGAAGGCTTGTATGCACGTTGTTGGCCATAAAAAGGGTATGGGGCCCTGGGTACTGCCCTGTGGGACATGCATCAATGCAACTTTTTTTAAATATTGTTTTTAAAGGAGCAGTGATTTTAATGATGCTTAAAGTGAAACAATAAAAATGAAAAATGATTTTAACCACTTGCCGATGGCGCGCTGTATATTTACGGCGGCAGTGTGGCCCGCGCGTGCGCAGTTAGTCTCGTGCCCGCCACACTCTGCAGGAGTGTGCCCGCGGCTCGGGCAGACACGATGTCCACCAGCGAGCCGTGATGACCTGCCAGTAAGAAAGAATGGCAGGCGGCATGTTAGAGATCTACTGATCCCTGTCACTGGGATCAGTTAGATCTCTTATGCCCCTGACAGCCCAGCCCCCTCACAGTTAGAACACAACTAGGGAACACAGTTAACCCCTAGATCTCCCCCTGAAGGTTAACCACTTCCGTACCGCCGGACGTCATATGACGTCCTTGGGTTTGAGTGGTGATATCTGAATGGTGGCAGCTGCAGGCACCATTCAGATACCGTTTTTTTCAGCAGACGATTCTGCGTCTGATAAAAGTGGTCTTAGCGGCGGATTCGGTGCGAGATCACTTTTATCAGCGGTGGGAGAGGTGCCCCCCCCCCTGCTGCTTTCCGGTAATCTCTGCCGCTTACCCAACCCGCCGGCAGCGGCGGAGATGATCGGATCCGTCTCCCCCAGTGTCTGTGAGCCACTCGGCTCCATAACACGGCGGTGCGGAAATGACGTCAGAAGTCACGTCCGCCCAACGGTCTTAAAGGGCCCATTTTTTTTTTTGGGCTGTCATTTTTTTCAGATTTTTCTTTTTTGCATTTTACTGTAAATATGAGTTGTGAGGTCTTCTTGACCAAGGATCTCATATTTAAGAGGACCTGTCATGCTTTTTTCTATTATAAGGATTACATGTTTAAATTTCTTGTAATAGGAATAAAAGTGATCATTTTTTTTTTATTTAAAGAACAGTGTAAAAATAGAAAGTAAAAAGCAAAATAAATAATGAAAAAAAAAATTTAAAGCGCTCTGTCCCGCCGAGCTCGCGTGCAGAAGCGAACGCATACGTAAGTCCCGCCCACATATGAAAACAGTGTTCAAACCACACATGTGAGGTATCGCCGCGATCGTTAGAGCGAGAGCAATAATTGTAGCACTAGACCTCCTCTGTAATGCAAAACTGCTAACCTGTAGAATTTTTTTAAATGTCGCCGGAGATTTTTAAGTTGCAAAGTTTGTCGCCATTCCACGAGCCGACGCAATTTTGAAGCATGACATGTTAGGTATCATTTTACTCGGCGTAACATTATCTTTTTTACAATATGGAAAAAAATTGGCCTAACTTTATTGTTTTCTTATTTATTAACTAAAAAAACGGAATTTATTTTAAAAAAGCACGCTTGTAAGACCGCTGCGCAAATACGGTGTGACATAAAGTTTTGCAATGACCGCCATTTTATTCTCTAGGGTGTTAGAAAAAAATATATAATGTTTGGGGGTTCTAAGTAATTTTATAGCAAAAAAAACTGTTTTTAACTTGTAAGCACAGAATTAAAAAAACAGGCTTACCTGTTTTCCCACCAGGTAGGGATATAAAAGCATTCCAATGGTGGTTGGATAAGGGACTGTACCGGATAGGACACTTTCTTTCCTGATCGGGACCTATTCCCTTAGAACACTGGATCAGTAAACTAGAACTACCAGAATCTGAACATTTCAGATTTAGACAATTGTTCAATTTCCTGCATAAACTTTGGATAGATAACGTAAATACGCGCTCAGTGACAGCTTACGAAAGTTGGTGCGGTCTAGCCATGGACCAGAAAGGTGGGATTTCTGTTATCTACCAGTCACTTGCCTCCCCAACAAGTAAAACAGCCTACATGAATGCTTGGGAAGAGGACCTCAAAATAGAATGGGACATGGAAAAATGGCATTATGCCTTTTCCCGATCGTTCCAAGGTATAAACAATGTCTCCCTTATGGAAGCTAGCGTTAAGGTTATAACTAGATGGTATTTAACTCCTTCTAGATTGGCTATAATATACCCCTCGGCAGACCCATGCTGTTTTCGGGCATGCGGTTTGAGGGGAACGATGGCCCACATCTGGTGGCAATGTCCCAGAATATGATCCTTCTGGAAAAAGATTTTTAAAATGATCTCCAAAGTAACAGGTCAACAAATCTACGGCACTCCGGAAGTTGCCCTCTTGAATGCAGTCATACCCAATACATCCAAAGTCACAAGAAAACGAATCCACTTTATTCTTTTAGGAGCAAAAAATGACGATAGCCAAGGCTTGGAAGCAATCAAGAGTCCCCCTTAGGGCGGTTAAACACAAAGTCTCTTGGATAATGACACAAGAAAAAATCTGTAGTATTATCTCAGATACTTCCCTGAAATTTGAAGCAATTTGGGAACCCTGGGCGACACATGTGGGCATTTCACTAATCCCTGGTACAACATCCAAATAAGATAACAATTCGATCCTGAGGTTTGGCTTGAGGGACTTCTTCTCTTTTTTCCTTTCTTTCCCAGTATCACTATGGGCCCTGGATTCCCAGGAACCCTTCCTAATTTCTTCCTTTCTCTATATTTCCCTTTTTCTTCTTTTCTTCTCTTTTCTTTTCTTCTATCCCCTGAATCTTACTTTAACCGTTTAAGAAGGAAATGTGGGATCCAGTTTATTGTGTCTCTTATAAGGTGCTCACCCTCTGCGGGAAACCGCATATAGCATGTGATGGGGAGTGGGGATTTGGTTCCCAGTGGCACAGCTTGATCCCTTTTGGGGTGCCGGGTCCATTCCCCACACCCGATCAATTATGCCCCTATAACTCCAAAGTTCATTGCTCTGTGTAAAATACAAATTCAAATTTTGTTTAGCTAATACAGAGGGTTCTGTAATTTTTATAATAGGGACACTTGTTTCTTTTGTTTTGTTTCTTTTTTCTTATTCGGTGTACATTACTGTATTCAAGCTTATGATGTACTTTTCATCGGTTACATAACATGTTATCTAATGCAAAATTTTTCTTTTCAATAAAAATCATTGAAAGTAAAAAAAAAACAAAAAAAAAAAAACAGGCTTAGTCTTGAAGTGGTTAACCCCTTCACTGCCAATGCCATTTATACAGTAATCAGTGGATATTTAAATGTCTGATCGCTGTATAAATGTCATTGGTCCCAAATAAGTGTCAAAAATGTCCGACATGTCCGCCCCAATATCAAAGTCCCGATAAGTCCGCAGATTACTGCCACTACCAGTAAAAAAAAAAGTAAAAACGCCAGAAATTAATTCTCACGGTTTTAAACGCTGCAACTTTGCGCAAACCAATCAATAAACGCTGTTTGCGATTTTTTTTTTACCAAAAATATGAGGAACAATATAAATCAGCCAAAACTGATGAGTACATTTTTTTTTATTTGTATTTTAGCAAAAAGTAAGAAATATTGTTTTTTTTTGCAAAATTGTTGCTATTTTTTTGTTTATAGCGGCGATCAGAAATGACGCAGAGGGGATCAAATACAGAAAGCTGTATTTGTGGGAAAAAAGGACGCAAATTTAGTTTGGGTACAAAGTCTCACGACCGCGCAATTGTCAGCTAAAGCGACGCAGCGCCGAATCACAAAAAGTGCTCTGGTCCTACAGTGGGAAATCCTTCCGGGGCTGAAGTGGTTAAATACAGTGCCTGGGGGGTCCCCTTATTCTGCCTGTAAAGTGGTGCATTCGTACCGCGTATAGAACCTGCTGCAGCAAAACCTGACATAAAGAAAAAAAAATTACATTTAAATTAATTTTCCTGACTGCAAGCCAGCAATAAAATAAATAGAAAAAAAGGACGTGGGGTCCCTCCCCAAAATCCATACCAGACCCTTATCCGAGTATGCAGCCTGGAAAGGTGGGGGGGTGAACGAGCACCCCACCTCCTGAACCATACCAGGCCACATGCGCTCAACATGGGGGGCGTTTTGAGGCAGGGGAAACCACCTGGCAACATCACCAGGTGGCACCGCCCCCATGTGACATCACCGACTCATCATGCAAGATAGTGCTCTTAGCCTTGATGGGACCACACTCACCGAATGGATATGACCACCCTAGCTTATACCAAGGTAGGTCATAAGGGCTTGTGTGTGGCAGTTTTCCTCTGATTGCAGCCTTTGGTACTGAGATCCTCAATACCCTCAATACCCTCACATGCATGGAAGGATTCAAGCCTAGAGAGGCAATTTATAGTGCATAACATTTATTAAAATCCACAGTTTAAAAACAGACATTAAGAATGGTCTGGAACGCACACCGACTCCTGCATGCAGAGCAGCAACAGGCTATACCAGCCTTTCTCAACCTTTCCAACAGCGAGGAACCCTTGAAATAATTCTCCGGTCTCGGGGAACCCCTGCTAAAAATTAAAAATCTACAACTCATGATACATTAGTGTGATGGTCAATGGGAAGAATGCTCCTTACACTTGTGGTCATTGGGAAGAATTACCCCTTACAGATAGCTAAAAAGATCAATGATCTCATTGGGAATTTATCTGAGAGGTAGAAATTGACCATTGCTCAAGGAACCCCAAGCAACCTCTGGAGGAACCCTGGTTGAGAAACCCTGGGCTATACACATAAAATTAGCACCAGCAATTGTGAGTGTTCTTAATGTCTGTTTTTAACCACTTCTCTTTAGGAGGACGTACTATGACGTCCTGCCTTTGAGAAGTGATATCTGAATGGTGCCTGCAGCTGCAGGCACCATTCAGGTACTGTTTTTTTTTGCAGACGATTCTGCGTCTGATAAAAGTGATCTTAGCGGCGGATTCGCCGCGAGATCACTTTTATCAGCGGCGGGAGAGGTGCCCCCCCCCCTCCCGCCGCTTTCCGGTCATCTCCGCCGCTTACCGGACCCGCCGGCAGCAGCGGAGATGATCCGATGCTCTCCCCCCAGTGTCTGTGAGCCGACTGAGCGGCTGAAGCCGCTCACTCGGCTCCATAACACGGCCGGCGGAAATGACGTCAGAAATGACGTCTTCCCAACGGTCTTAAAGGGCCCGATTTTTTTTTTTTTC
>BLSH010153386.1:498288-508738 GCA_018402905.1 Glandirana rugosa
CACGCAAATCCCCACAAAACGGCGCAAGTCGTAGACTTTGCGGCCATTTGAGCCGCAGACTTGGGTAAAAACCCGCAAGTTTCTTGTCGGAGATTTGTGTTGACGGATTTTTGATGACATTTACTCGTGCACGTGTACATGTATATTCTATTGTAATATACTCAAGTCCCCGTCAACTTTATTTGCGGGTTTGCGGAGATTTGCAGGTAAATGTCGCAGAGTACACGTACCTCGGATTTATTTTAGGTGTCAAATTGGTGAAGGTATGGCCCGGACAAAAAACCCAAGACACAATGCTGAATTTTTGTCCATAAAAACGATATTTTCATGAATCTTGGGGGTTTGTATATATATATAATGTTTGGGGGTTCTAAGTACTTTTATAGCAAAAATACCTGTTTTTAAGTCGTAACACAGAACCCAAAAAACAGGCCCGGTATGGAAGTGGTTAAACTGTGGATTTTATTTAGGCTCCATGCACATGAGACGCTGTAAATGGACGTTTAGAGGCGTTTGGGCGTTTATTTCAACTGCCCCTGAACTCATATAATGTTATCTTATATGTACATGTGCACGTGCTCATTTACAGTAGTTTTTAGGCAGTTGTGTTTAGAGGCTGTTCTTTGAACGCCCAAAAATGGGTTCAGACGCCGAGTTTACCGGCGTTTCAGATGCTGAACGCGGCAAAACACCCCTAAACGCACCTAAATGCGGTAGCGTTTCGTTTACTGGCGTTTCTATTTTATAAAAAAATATATATATTTTTTTAAAAAAGCTCCTAGACACGAACGCGGCAAAACGCGGCGTGCAAAACACGGGAAAATGGACGTTTTAGATGCTGGTTTCCAGCTGTCAAGATAAAACGTTCAGGGGGAGTTGAAAAGCGTCCCATGTGTATGGAGCCTTAATGGCATGCACTCATTGGTGTGTGCAGCCTATTGCATTAGGGTGTGCACCCCAGAGCACAAACACACATGCGTGTGTAGCACCCTCTAGTGCTAGAAATGTAGATAGGTTTTTTTCTTTGGTTAGTGTAAGTACATGTTTGTAAGCTTGGCTGGCAGCCATGCCTGTCTGTTTTGCCCTGGGTTGGGCAGCAATCCAGTGAGAGCTGGGTGACTCACAGGCAGCATCACTGAGACTTCCCCCTACTTCTCAAATGTTCTGGAAACTTCTAGAAGAATGGGAGGGTGGTGAGGTGGAGCTGCCTGGAGTATTCTGAGAGCTCTGACCAATCCCCAACTTGGATTGGCAGGGAGCAGGCCCCTAGTAGTTTTTTATTTTTATTATTATTTTATTTTATACAATATTATTTTTCATGAATTCTTTACAATTTTTTAGAAGCCCCTTGGGGCTTTGATGAAATATCAAGGGTCTAAACAGACCCCTGATGTCTCACTTTTGATTCCCCATTACCTTCCTCTGCAGCCTGCAGTTTACTATGCTTCAGTTAAGAATGAAGACAGGAGCAATCCTTACAGATCACTCACTGTGTTCATTCAGAAAAGGAAGGCTGGTTAATTAAATATTTACCAGCCCCTTTCTCTCTCCTGAGAGGAGGAAAGTTGGCAGCACTGCAGGGGGGAGATGGGAAGTAGGGGGTAATCAGCACTGCATGGGTGATTAGGGTGTGCCCAGGCACACCTCATGAGCACACCTATTTATGCGCTATGAGTTGCCTCTCTGCTTGAATTCTATACATGTGAGGGTACTGAAGATCTCAATAACAAAGGCTGCAATCAAAGGAAAACTGCCACACACAGCAGAGCTGTGGAGCAAGCCTTTATGACCTACCTTGGTATAAGCTAGGGTGGTCAAATCCATTTGGTGAGTTTGGTCCCATTGGGGCTAAGGCCACTATCTTAAACACAGTGGAAGGCTGGTGGTTAATGGGTGTAACACTTTTTTTGTAGCATGGACACTTTTGAGAGGCATTAATGTTTTGGCACATATTTTGGATTATATCATTTTGTATTATCTGAATATTTTGTTTTATTTATGGGATTGCATGCATTTTTGTAGGGTAAGCGCCTCTTTTTTCACTATATTGTTTTTGATGGTAACACATTATATAAGCTGCAGCTGTTATCACAGATCACTTATTATTTTGCAGCTTTTTTAGTTTTAGATTATAGAAAAACTTACAGATGTAATCAAGTCAGTGTTATTAATTAGTACACACCCCCCTTCCCCCCAACCCTCTTACCCTCGGCAAAGCAAGGGTTACATGTCTGCTTAATCTAGGGGGCAAGGAATAAGCAGAAATACTAACCTTAGTTCTCACTTCTGCAGGCCTGCTCCCTACGGCATGACCGTTCCTCTGAACCCACCGATCACCTTGCTGAATTTATCATGTACATTATGTAGCACTGACTCCCGCAGGAGCCCTATGGGAATACAGAATTGTATCTTTGCGCAACAACTACTGGACATCAGTATTTAGTAGAGATATATTTTTTAGCCAGCAGATGGCAGTTTTTATACGTTTGTAGCTACTTCTATGCTCTATGTCTTTTCTCTATAAGTTCCCTGTTTCCTGTCTGCAGTTAAGCAGCAGATAAATGTTGTCTTTTTTATAGGGCTATATACAGAATTTCTAACAAGCCTCTAAAATCTTTTCCCATAGTTGCCCCCAAGCCAGGCACACAGGCACAGCCATTCCTTTGGCTCAATGAACAGTGTAGGGCAGAGGTGCCAAACTCAATTTCATTGCGGGCCGCATCAGCATTATAGTTGCTCTCAAAGGGGCGATTATATCTGTAGGTCTATATCAATTTCTCCAGGGCTTTCTTTCTCAGAAAATAGGTGCAGGAATGTAACTACGTCCCCCTCCGCCAAGCCGCATTGAATGGTGGGTGTGGCTAACTACCAGGAATGCATTATGTGGCTAGTTCAGGGATCTTTCCCATTCCCCACTTCTGCACACATCTCACTTCACAGACCTCATCTCTCCCACCTTCCCCAAGAGCCTCCTTGCATCTCACCTGCCTCACCTGGCCCTAGTACCTCCCAGAAGTGTAGGCGGCTCCGCTTCTCTTTCTCACTTGCAAGGAGATCGTTGGTCAGCATCTGTGCACCTGAGCAAAGCTGGGGAATAAAGTGCAGCTTACCACATGATGCCCCATCCCACTCTGCACCTGCATCTCCCTTGTCCCCGCCGTGAGTGCAGGGAAGGCAGGGGTCTGTGAGAGGTCCGCCATGCTCCGGTTGAAAAAATTCAAACTCTTAAAGTGGTAGTAAATCCTCCTATCATTTTCAGCCAAGGAAGCTACCATCTTGGTCTCTGTTTAATCTACAACTGCCATGATGCTGCACATGTGATCAGCTATGACACCAGCCATTAGATGGTTTAGAGCACAACCAATGGGAGCGTTACATATCCGGCACGTGCCGAAAATGTAACTGGTTTTTAAACTGTTAAATGGAGGGTTTACTACCACTTTAAGGCATCAATATACCAAGATATTTTGGACAATTTCGTGCTCCCAACTTTGTGGGAACAGTTTTGGGATGGCCCCTTCCTGTTCCAACATGACTGTGCACCAGTGCACAAAGCAAGGTCCATAAAGGCATGGATGAGCGAGTTTGGGGTGGAGGAACTTGGCTGGCCTGACCTCAATCCGATAGAACATTTTTGGGATGAATTAGAGCGGAGACTGTGAGCCAGGCCTTCTCGTCCAACATCAGTGTCTGACCTCACAAATGCGCTTCTGGAAGAATGGTCAAACATTCCCATAGACACTCCTAAACCTTGTGGACAGCCTTCCCAGAAGAGTTGAAGCTGTTATAGCTGCAAAGGGTGGGCCAACTCAATATTGAACCCTACGGACTAAAGCCTCGTACTAACGACTGTTGTATGCGATATCGATCGTTTGTACGCGCAAGTAGAACAGTCGAACATACGACGGTCGTACAAGAGGAGTTGCATGAGCAAACTAGAAAACTTGGTTGTACCAACAAGCGGTCATACGACCGTTGTATCGTGTGTACAGAGAAGTTGGTACAACAAGTTGTATTCTGCAAAACACGCATGCTCAGAAGTCTGGAACGGCCAGATGCTAATTACATGCACCTGAACGTTCTTCTGTGCTCGTACGATCGTGTAGTGCAGTCAGTATGCAAGTTACATTATGCAACATACGATTTGCCGATCGTCGTCCCGTGTGTACGAGGCTTAAGACTGGGATGCCATTAAAGTTCATGTGCGTGTAAAGGCAGGTGTCCCAATACTTTTGGTAATATGGTGTATTTCATGTCTGAGGTTTACAACCGCTTTAACCTAACTTTACTTCTGCCCAAGAAGGGGCATGAACAAGGTCTCATGGCCATCAATCAAACATCGCAAAGCTTGGGATTCCATGATCCCATGGGAAGAGGTAATACTGAGCGATAGCTATTTGCCGAACAAAATCAGCTACAGGAAAGTGACAAAAAAGGTAATTACCTGAATTTGTCCCATTTGTTTTAGCGGGGCCCCTTGTCAGACAAAATTTCCATGACCGGCATTCATTTCCTTGTTACCACCGAAGAGGTAGATTTCTATTTTAGAACGCGGAGCTTTAACTAATAAGGAAGAGTTATTAAAATCTATCATGTGAGGTGCTGACAGGTACATCTGAAGACAGCGATATAAATATTGAAAGCTCAGCAGTCTGGCCATGTTATTCAAGCAGCTGTCAGATTCTCCCTATTTGATATGTTCTTTGAATGATACGTCTTGTATAAACCGAGAGCGAAAAAAATAAAATAAAGAACTCCCCGCAGCGGCAGATTGGGTCAGTCATTCACAATGGAGGCAATGTAATGGGATTCTGTACAGGAGACACAAGGATAGAACGTGAAATATATATTGTTATATAGAAAACATATAGATTGTGATCGACGTGCGCAAATTAATAAAAATCTGCAGCGTAAGCATTCTGGCGAGCCAGTCCCGAGAATTGAACTCAGCGGCTAAATCCACCGATGAAAACACGAATGGGAGAGGTTTGACCTGCCAAGGGATTCGCATTTCTGTCCATCAAGTTCTGCAATTCCATCCACCTAGCACAGCAAATCAGTGACCCCGCTTTTCTCTACTGAAGTTATGCAATAGAATATGGTCACCGCTAGAGTTGAGCGAACACCTGGATGTTCGGGTTCGGTGGGTTCAGCCAAACTTCAGGAAAAAGTCCGGGTTCGGTACTGAACTTGACCCGAACTTTACCACCGAACCCCATTGAAGTCAATGGGGACCCGAACTTTTCGGCACAAAAATTACTGTAAAAAAAGTCCTGGAAAGTGCTAGAGGGCTGCAAAAGGATTTTAGAACAATAATCTGTCCCTTACAGCAACAGCAGGGACCTGACCCTATAGAACTAGGAGATGATTTTAGAACAATAATCTGTCCCTCTAAGCAGTAGACTCTACCTAGTCCAGTCAGATTGTTCTGTAATGCAGGATGAGATCTGCAATCTGTCCCTCAAAGCAGTAGTAGTAGTAATCTCTACCTAGTCCACAATCAGATCGTTCTGTAATGCAGGGTGAGATGTTATTATATCTGCAATCTGTCCCTCACAGCGCCGGCAGCATCCTCTCCCTACACTAGCCTGAGAGCATGTGACATGCAGTTCTACGTGATTCCAGCTTATACAGAGGCTGGGTCACATGATGCACTGGCCAATCACAGCCATGCCATTAGTAGGCATGGCTGTGATGGCTTCTAAGGCAAACCAGTGAAACGCTTGTTGATTGGCTGCCCTGCAGCTATTCAACATGCATGATCAAATAACCGAACCCAGAACCCGAACCCAAACTTTTTTTCAAATGTCCGGGTTCGGGTCCGGGTCATGGACACCCCAAAGTTCGGTACGGACCCAAACTTTACAGTTCGGGTTCACTCAACTCTAGTCATCACACCCCCGACCTGTTATTGGTCAATGTTGGAGCAGTAGAGCTTTGATGAGGTCATCTCTCATGATTCGGCGCACCTGATTGGCTCTGGTGCTACCTCTTCCGGTCTAATGCCTCATACATATGGGTTGACGATCGTATACAACAGGTCGTACGAACGACCGTTGTATGCTAAATCGACCGTTAGTATGCGCGATTAGAACAGCCGACGTACAACGGTCGTACAACAGAAGATGTATGAGCAGACTAGAAAACTTGGTAGTACCAACAAGCGGTCGTACGACCGTTGTATCGTGTGTACAGAGAAGTTGGTCCAACAAGTGGTATTGTGCAAAACACGCATTGCTCAGAAGTCAGGAACGGCCGTATGCTAATTACATGCACCTCAACTTTCTCTTAATACGTTCATTACAAGTCACTATGTTCAGCTTGGTCGTACGATCGTGTAGTGCATGTCAGTACGCGAGTTACATGATCCAACATACGATTTGGCCCGTTCGGTTGTACAACCGTTGAACCGTGTGTACGAGCCTTGAGTATGGCTGTACTGGTGACTACAGGAGGTTGATATCAAGATAGGTTTAGGTTTGTATGCTCTGTGCATCGAATAAATGCTTTTAAAGAATAAGTAAACTCAACATTTTATATTCATCATGATACACTATATTGTCGAAAGTACTGTGACACCTGCCTTTACATACACATGAACAGGGCTGTCTTTAACATTGATTGGACCCTGGGCAAACATTTTCTTGGGCCCTCCTGGAATTCACTTATCAACTATTTGCGGGTTCAACGGGAAGCTGCATTGGGCTCCACAACAATGACTGGGCCCCGGGGCAGCTGCCCCTTTTGCCCTGTGTTATTGACAGCCCTGCACATGAACTTTAATGGCATCCCAGTCTTATTCCCTAGGATTCAATATTGAGTTGGCCCACCCTTTGCAGCTATAACAGCTTCAACTCTTCTGAGAAAGCTATCCACAAGGTTTAGGAGTGTCTATGGGAATGTTTGACCATTCTTCCAGAAGCGTATTTGTGGGGTTAGGCACTGATGTTGGACGAGAAGGCCTGGCTCACAGTCTCCTCTCTAATTCATCTCAAAGGTGTTCTATCGGGTTGAGGTCAGGACTCTGTGCAGGCCAGTCAAGTTCCTCCACCCCAAACTCGCTCATCCATGTCTTTATGGACGTTGCTTTGTGCAGTGTTGCGCAGTCATGTTGGAACAGGAAGGGGTCATCCCCAAACTGTTCCCACAAAGTTGGGAGCATGAAATTGTCCAAAATGTCTTGGTATGCTGACGCCTTAAGAGTTCCCTTCACTGGAACTAAGGGGTCAACCCAACCCCGGAAAAACAACCCCCACACCACAATCCCCCCTCCACCAAATGATGTGGACCAGTGCACAAAGCAAGGTCCATAAAGACATGGATGAGCGAGTTTGGGTTGGAGGAACTTGACTGGCCTGCACAGAGTCCTGACCTCAACCCAATAGAACACCTTTGGGATGAATTAGAGTAGAGACTGTGACCCAGACCTTCTTGTCCAACATCAGTGCCTGACCTCACAAATGCTCTCCTGGAAGAATGGTCAAACATTCCCATAGACATTCCTAAACCTTGTGGACAGCCTTCCCAGAAGAGTTAAAGCTGTTATAGCTGCAAAGAGTGGGCCAACTCAACATTGAATTCTTTCGGACTAAGACTGGGATGTAATTAAAGTTAATGTGTGTGCGACCACATATTACCAGAGGATATGAAGAGGAAGAGCTTTTCTTTTTTTTTTCTTTTTACTTGAATGGGGTGCAGACCATGGTGGTACCGCCCACCGTCATTTCATTTTTGCCACAGCGGCAACGTAACGCATCGCGGCCATGGCATGTATACAACCCTGGAGGCTCCATTCACACCTATGCAGGTTGCTTTTTGCTGTGTTTTTTGCATTTGTTTTACCGCGATTTTACTGCGTTTTTATGCATTTTTTATGTTTTTTTTTAATATTATTTATTTATTTTTTAGGCAAATTTGTTGTTGGGCAGATTTAACCACTTCATCCCCAGAATGATTTACCCCGTTCCTGACCAGAGCATTTTGTTCGATTCGGCTCTGCATCGCTTTAACTGGCAATTGCGCGGTCGTGCGACGTTGTACCCAAATAAAATCGATGTCCTTTTTGCTCCACAAATAGAGCTTTCTTTTGGTGGTATTTGATCACCTCTGCAGTTTTTATTTTTTGCACTATAAAAAAAAAGAGCTACAATTTAAAAAAAATAATAATAATATTTTTTACTTTTTTGCTATAAAAAATATCCAAAACAAAAAATATAAAAATGCACATTTCTTCATCAGTTTAGGCAGATATGTATTCTTCCTCATATTTTTTGTTTAAAAAAATCGCAATAAGCGTATATTAATTGGTTTGCGCAAAAGTTATAGCATCTGCAAACTATGAGAATTAATTTATGGCGTTTTTATTATTATTATTTTTTTTTTACTGGTAATGGCGGCGATCTGTGATTTTTATCGGTACTGCGACATTGCGACGGACAGATTGGACACTTTTGACACTTTCGTTGTGACCATTGCCATTTATACAGCGATCAGTGCTATTAAAATGCACTGATTACTGTGTAAATGTCACTGGCAGGGAAGGGGTTAACACTAGGGGGGCGATCAATGGGTTAACTGTGTACCCTGTCAGTGTGTTCTAACTGTGTGGGGGCTGGGATGAGTGGGGGAGGAGAGAGATCGCTGCTCCCATATACAGGGAACATGTGATCACTCTCCTCTTCCCTGTCAGAACGGGGATCTGCTTGTTTACATTCAATGACCTCCGTTCTGTCACTGCGGGGGAGCGATCGTGGGTGGCCAGCGGACATCGAGTCCTCCCCACCTGCTGGCCAGTGAGGGCGCCCACAATACACGCTCCCGCGCCCGCCGTCACGAGACAGAGATTTGCGCAGGAGAGCCATGTTGCCGTCGTCAATCCACGGCAGGCGGTTGGCAACTGGTTAAAAACGCAAGACGCAAATCGTGGCAAAATCGCAGTAAAACGCACTGCATGCTTTCCTGCAGCTTCTCCATTGAACTCTATTGAACAAAAAAACAAAAAAAAAAACAAAAAAAAAAAGCAGCGTTTTGCATTTTAAATAAAATCCCTGACCATTTCCAAAAAATGAAGAGGCACAAAAATGCATCAATGTGAACGCGTTCCGTAGGAACCCATGTTGAAAAAAAAATGCCATGCATCTCAGCAAGAAGCATGAAAAAACGCACTGGTGTGGACCAAGTGTCTGCATTTCTGTATTTAGGTTGGCGGTCGGGGGTGGAGCTAAAAATACGGCTCAACCACCTGCTTCTACCGCCCCCCCCAGCCTCCCTTGTGAACGAGCCCTTACACCGAATCTACATCCTCCTTACATTTTCTCTGCTCATATTTTAAAGCTAACTGCAATCTAAACGTCGCCCCCAGGGGAGAACTTTCTGCCGCCAAACTGCTGCACTGCCGCGTCTCTTTAGAAAAACATTAGAAAACGTCTTCTATCTATTTAAATATTGAAGAATCAGGCTTTTTATTTATACTACTTCCTTTTTCTTTTTTTTTATCCCCGTTTTTATTTGCACTCGACTGTTTTGCTGACGCGGTAGCGGCTGTTTGCAGCGCAGAGAAATTGAGGATTTGGCAAAGATGCGAGCGCGGCTGCAGAGAGCCGGAGCGAAAAAAAAAAAGTCCGGCGAGATGATGAAAACGCTCGGCTTTTACACACGCTGGAGGTGTGAAATGACCCATAAACCTGCAGAGATGAGCCTGGATGCTTTTAAGAGCAGATTTTTTTTTATTATAAGTGAAGCATTCACAAAAAAAAAAAAAAAAGTTCTAAAATTGTATCATTTCTTTTGTTTGCAAATAACTGAGCTCACTTCTCTTAAAGCGGTTTTAAACCCAAAAATTCAAACATGTAATACAGCGGTACCTGGGATTGCGAGTAACACGGTTAACGAGTAGAGTTGAGCGAACCCGGACTGTAAAGTTCGGGTCCGTACCGAACTTTGGGGTGTCCGGGACCCAGACCCGGACCCGGACTTTTCAAAAAAAGTCCGGGTTCGGGTCCGGGGTTCTGGTAATTTTAATGAAAAATTTGAAAAATGCTGTAAAAAAGCCCAGGAAGGTCCTAGAGGTCTGCAAAAAGAAGGAAATGTGGGTAAGGGTGGGACAAGTGCCCTACAAAGAAATGGGGACAGTGAAATAACTTTAAATATTTTTAAAAAAATAAAAACATAAAAATGCAAAAATGGAGATCATCTTCAAAATGGGTCTGAAAAGTATTAATTAACATTAGAGGCCATAGAACTGTTCTAAAATCATCTTCAAACTATGTCCATAAAGTATAAATAAGCCCAGAATACCCATATCACTGTTCTGCAAAATGTGTGTATCACTTTAAATCAAACCGGAAATCAGTGAACATCTTTTATTCACACTTCTTTTTAAAATGTGTGTATCACTTTAATTGAAACTGTCAAACATTGCACATCTCTTCTGCACAATTATTTCAAGTGT
>BLSH010153386.1:537982-589101 GCA_018402905.1 Glandirana rugosa
TTAGGTATGAGCTAAGTTTCCCAGATTATACATAAAATTCTCCTTGTGGACTAAAAATAAGAAAAAACATTCCATTAAATGGTCGTCAAAATATCTGAAAAAAAATAGAAACATTTACAGTCACGACAACGTGGTGAAAGACGTGTAGTGTCTCTACACGGTGAAACGTCCTAATCCTGTGGAAGGGTGCGATCAATCAAATTCCTTCACCCGTACAAATTACAAGGTGAAATTAGTGAAGGACTGGTGAGATATCGGCTTACTGCCGATGTCGTACCAACAGATCAGGACCCTCCCACAGTATACTGCAGGAGGGCACCAGTGTAGGCACCACCGCGCGAGACACTAGATATACAGGAATCCTGTGTCGACTAGTTGTCTATCCCCATTTCTCGGTTAGTGTCGCCGGGAAATGTATAGATCACAGAGCGCGCCACCACGGATGTGACCACGGGAGGACGTCATATGACACCCTCCCAGGACTAGACAACCATGCTGTAGCCGTCATTCGGCTATAGAGTGGTCAGGAAGTGATTAAAGTGGAACATTAAACATGCCCACTTCCTTAAACTAACTAGCGTGGGAAGGTGTCCTAATCCTGCAAAGTGGCACATCTCTGTGATGTGCAGAAAGTGGTGCAACAGCACTGACATTTACAAAGATAAAAAAAAGTCTATAAAACTGCTGGTAAATTACCTTACAAAAAAGAATAAAAATCAGGTGTTCCTCTTAAAATACATATTAGACCCTTTGAATCGAGTATGGATTTTAAGGGGATACCTCACAAAAGAAAAAAAAATGGGTGAGTTCCCCCTCCTAAACCATGCTAGGACACATGCCTTCAACATTGTGGGGGCACCTTGATAGGGGGGAGCCCCATGGCAAAGCACCTTGTCCCCGGGATGATGAAGACAAGGATCTCTTCACTACAACCCTGTCTGGTTGTTGAGGGGGTCTGCTACTCAGACCCCCACAACTCATTCGCACAAATAAAAAATTGAACCCCAAAACATAAAGCCACCCAAATGTTTGACAAGTCTTAGTTAAAAAAAAATCCCAAAATAATGTTCTCAACTTTAGTCATGATGCCCATCACCTGCTAAAAAAAACCCAAAAAAATAAAGTTTGCCACACATGACTAACCTCAACGGTACCACTAGCCGAGCTAGGAGCTGTCATCAGCTATATAATGGAAGGGCAAGGGATAGTAGTGACATCATTGACTATTGACCTCTACAATTAAGCCCGTGGGAGGTTGAAACACATCACAGGGGCACGGCTTCAGGTGGAGACGAGCTGAAGCTGATCTGTTATACTAGGGGTCTCCAAACTCTCTAAAGAAAGGGGCAGTTTTTTGTCCTTCAAACTGTAGGGGGGTTGGACTGTGGCCAGCGAGAGTGGAAATTTTCCTGGCATCAGTGGGAGTAAACATCACATTTGGTATCATTGGGAGGAATAGTGCCCCCATCATTGGTATCAGTGGGAGGAATAGTGCCCCATCATTGGTGTCAGCGGGAGGAATAGTGCCCCATCATTATTATCAGTGGGGGGAATAGTGCCCCATCATTTGTATCAGTGGGAGGAATAGTGCCCCATCATTATTATCAGTGGGAGGAATAGTGCCTCATCATTGGTATCAGTGGGAGGAATAGTGCCTCATCATTGGTATCATTGGGAGGAATAGTGCCCCCATCATTGGTATCAGTGGGAGGAATAGTGCCCCATCATTGGTGTCAGTGGTAGGAATAGTGCCTCATCACGTGCCTCATCACTGGTGTCAGTGGGAGGAATAGTGCCCCACTATTGGTGTCAGTGGGAGGAATAGTGCCCCATCATTGGTGTCAGTCGGAGGAATAGTGCCCCATCTTTGGTGTCAGTGGGAGGAATAGTGCCCCATCATTGGTATCAGTGGGAGGAATAGTGCCCCATCATTATTATCAGTGGGAGGAATAGTGCCCCATCATTGGTATCAGTGGGAGGAATAGTGCCTCACCATTGGTATCATTGGGAGGAATAGTGCCCCCATCATTGATATCATTGGGAGGAATAGTGCCCCCATCATTGGTATCATTGGGAGGAATAGTGTCCCATCATTGGTATCAGTGGAAGGAATGGTGCCCCATCATTGGTGTCAGTGGCAGGAATAGTGCCCCATCATTGGTATCAGTGGGAGGAGTAGTGCCCCATCATTTGTATCAGTGGGAGGAATAGTGCCCCATCATTGGTGTCAGTGGGAGGAATAGTGCCCCATCATTGGTATCAGTGGGAAGAATAGTGTCCCATCATTGGTATCAGTGGGTAGAATAGTGCCCTATCATTGGTGTTAGTGGGAGGAATAGTGCTCCATCCATAGGGGTGTGCAGCATATTGCATTAGGGTTTGCACCCCAAAGCTCAAACACACATTAACAGATTATTTATACACACACACACTCTTAGAGAAGAACCGGTTCAGTGAAAGAGAAGTACGGTAGCTCTTCAATAATGGTGGAAATGGTCAGAGGGAGATATTTCCCCCAGCACACAGAGAAGTAATGCTAATGTGCTTGGAGTGATTAGGGTGTGCCCAGGCACACCCCCTGCGCACGCCTATGGCTCCATCGTTGGTGTCAGTTGGCAGAATAGGGTCTTGTATCAGTGGGAGGAATAGTGCCCCAAGGGCCAGATAAAGGCAGGTAAAGGGCCACATTAAGTCCCCAGGCCGCAGTTTGGAGACCACTGTGTTATACACTGAGACTAGGTCTGCAATCCAGTTCTATTTTCTGATATCGTTGACCAAATGTCCATGCCCAAATGTGTTCAGTGGCCATATTTGGGCAGTGATTTCACTGCTTTAACCACTTCAGCTCTGGAAGGTTTTACCCCCTTTACCTGACAATTGTGCATTCATGCAACGCTGCACGCAAATAAGATGTATGTCCTTTTTTTCCCACAAATAGAGCTTTCTTTTGGTGGTATTTGATCACCTCTGCGGTTTTTATTTTTTTTTTGCGACTATTTTGAAAAAAAAACAATAATTTTTCTTTCTGCTATAAAACATTTCCTATAAAAGAATGTAAAAAAATCAGATTTCTTCATCAGTTTAGGCCAATATGTATTCTGCTCCATGTTTTTGGTAAAAAAAATCCCAATGAGTGTATATTGATTTGCACAAAAGTTATAGCATCTACAAACTATGGGATAGATTTAGGGACTTTCTATTTTTTAAATGTTTTTTACTAGTAATGGCGGTGATCAGAGATTTTTAGCGGGACTGCAACATTGCGGCGGACAAATCTGACACTGAGTGGCACTTTTTGGGGACTAGTGACACCAATACAGTGATCAGTACTAAAAAAATGCACTGACACTGTACAAATGACACTGGTAGGGAAGGTGTTAACATCAGGGGAGATCAAAGGGTTAAATGTTTTCCCTAAGTGTGTTTTCTAACTGTAGGGGGGAGGTGCTTTAACTAAAGGAAAACAGAGATCCGTGTTCCTGCTTAGCAGAAACATGAGATCTCCATTTTCCTTTCTGGCAGAACAGCGGTCTGCCTTGTTTACATAGGCAGACCACTGTTCTGCCTCTCTACGAGCGATGAGTGGGTTGAACCTGCTGATTGGCTCCCGCTGTGTCCAATCACAGCAGGAGCAGGGTTTCCGCGTGTGCCCGAGAGCAGGTACGCGATTTTGCACTAAAGGCCCGCCCTGCGGCAGTAAATGCACGTGGGGCCGTCCTTCAGTGGTTAATCTAATATCTAATATTTGGTTATTAACAATACTAATAATTATGAATGCATGGGCATTAATCTGATATCTAATATACCCCTTCATGCCTAAGCCTTTTTCTGACATTTGTTGCTTACAAGCTAAAATCCGTATATTTTGCTAGAAAATTGAATAATTACCCTAAACATTCTATATATATTTTTTAGCAGAGACCCTAGAGAATAAAATGGTGGTCATTGCAATATTTGTATTTGCGCAGCAGTCTTTCAAACACAATTGTTTTGGAAAAAAGACACTTTCATGAATTTTAAAAAACCAAAACAGTAAAGTTAGCCCAATTTTTTTGTATAATGTGAAAGATGATGATAAGCCGAGTAAATAGATACCTAACATGTTACGCTTTGAAATTGCGCACGCTCGTCCAATGGCGACAAACTACAATACTTAAAAATCTCCATAGGTGATGCTTTAAAAATTTCTACAGGTTGCCAGTTTAGAGTTTCAGAGGAGATCTAGTGCTAGAATGATTGCTCTCGCTCTAATGATCGCGACGATATCTCACATGTGTGGTTTGAACTCCGTTTACATTTGTGGGCGGGACTTACGTATGCGTTGCTTCTGCATGGAGGGACGGGACGTTTTAAATTTTTATTTTTGTTTATTTTTGTTTATTTAATTTATTTATTTATTTACTTATTTTATACTGTCTCTATAAAAAAAAAATTCTGATCATTCTTATTGCTGTCACAAAGAATGTAAACATCACATGTGACAGTAATAGGCAGTGACAGTGACTCTTTATGGAAAGATGGGGGGTCTAAAAGACCCCAAACCCCTTCTTTGCTCTTAAAAGCATTCAAAACGCCAAGTTTGGCTGTTTTGATCACTGCCATTTTTTTTAAATCTGGTGCCTTTAAGGCTCCAGTAAACTCTGAATTGATGTCAGGACATGGCTTCTGGGTTACTAGTTCCGTGAACCTATCGAAGCCGAAAGCGGCTTCATTTGGGTCTTCGGCCAGCTAGCGGACATGTTGGCTTGTCACCTGGGGCTCCCGGTGGGATGGGAGAGCCCGGTAGAGCCACAGTAGGCGGCGGAAGGGGGTGGGATGTCCCCCTCCTGCTCCTTAGGATAACAGCATAGTGGCTTTTAGCCGCATCGGTTGTTATCCAAAGAAAGCCGACTGTCCATTCTAAACAACGGTACTGGGGTGATGAGTGCGGCTGCATGCATCGCCCCTAGTAAAACCCCTTCAAGACAAGCAAGGTTCCGCGTGTGCCCGAGAACATAAAGGCCCGCCCTGCGGCAGTAAATGCACGTGGGGCGGTCCTCCAGTGGTTTATCTAATATTTGGTTATTAACAATACTAAAACAACAGTACTGGGGTGATGCGTGCGGCTGCATGCATCGCCCCTAGTAAAACCCCTTCAAGACGAGGCAGCATATTTGCATATGGTCGGCGTGAAGGGGTTAATAACAGTAATAATTATGAATGCATGGATGTTAACCTCTTCACGTCCGTGCTATAGCTGAAAGATGGCTACAGCACGGACCTGAATTGCTGGGCGGACGTCCATGGACGTCCTCCCAAGCATGAGTCTCCTGCGCGCTCCCTGCGAGGCGCGCACGCACAGTGTGCTCTGTGATCACCGAGACTATGAGACTCGGCTGATCACAGATCGGCCCTGGCCCCTTACCACGTGATCAGCTGTCAGCCAATGACAGCTGATCATGTGATGTAAACAAAAGATCGGTAATTGGCTTCTTTCTCCCCCTCACGGTGAAGTTTCAGCAATAGTGACATCAAAATCTTCCTACCAAGTGTTCCACCACCATTATAGATGTAAGCTTACCACAATAATTGGACCCTTTATTATAGGGGGTCAAGCAGGCATGTGTTTTAAATCAGCTCCATATAAACGCTCTCCAGGCAGGTACACCACTCCAGGGCATATAAGCAGGTATGGAAGATAAGAAAAAAATAGACGCCAATAGACGGCATGCCCCGGAAGAAGTCCTTTGGAGACGAAACCGGTCGGGCAAGGAGAGCTACCATTCCTGCGATTTGTTTTACTGCATTAATTCCAGAAATCCAGAACTTGCTGTACTTTGCTGTATCTATTTGGATGTGATGGAATAAACTACCCAGATGATATTACACTATTGGCGTCCTATTATTCTGGTAAGCTTACATCTATCACGGTTGTGGAACAATTGGTGGAAGATTTTGATGTCACTATTGCTGAAACTTCACCAATCACGTTTTGAACATTTGGACATTTTTGAGATATATTTTAATGTACAGGGTGGGCCATTTATATGGATACACCTTAATAAAATGGGAATGGTTGGTGATATTAACTTCCTGTTTGTGGCACATTAGTATATGTGAGGGGGGAAACTTTTCAAGATGGGTGGTGACCATGGCGGCCATTTTGAAGTCAGCCATCTTGAATCCAACTTTTGTTTTTTCAATAGGAAGAGGGCCATGTGACAAATCAAACTTATTGGGAAATTCACAAGAAAAACAATGGTGTGCTTGGTTTTAACATAACTTTATTCTTTCATGAGTTATTTACAAGTTTCTGACCACTTATAAAATGTGTTCAATGTGCTGCCCATTGTGTTGGATTGTCAATGCAACCCTCTTCTCCCACTCTTCACACACTGATAGCAACACCGCAGGAGAAATGCTAGCACAGGCTTCCAGTATCCGTAGTTTCAGGTGCTGCACATCTCGTATCTTCACAGCATATGGTTTTTTTATGGTTTTTATGGTCAGTAAAAACCAATACCGGGTGAGCTGCTCCTTCCAGGAGGTACCGCCATTCCTCCAAAGCCAACTTGATGGCCAGCAATTCCCTATCACCGACATCATAGTTCCAGCAAGATGGTGCACCACCACATTATGGGTGTCAGGTCCGAGCATTCCTAGATGAACAGTTTCCTGGAAAGTGGATTGGTCGTCGTGGGCCAGCTGAATGGCCCCCAAGGTCTCCCGATCTGACCCCCTTAGACTTTTATCTTTGGGGTCATCTGAAGGCAATTGTCTGTGCTGTGAAGATACGAGATGTGCAGAACCTGAAACTACGGATACTGGAAGCCTGTGCTAGCATTTCTCTTGTGGTGTTGCTATCAGTGTGTGAAGAGTGGGAGAAGAGGGTTGCATTGACAATCCAACACAATGGGCAGCACATTGAACACATTTTATAAGTGGTCAGAAACTTGTAAATAACTCATGAAAGAATAAAGTTACGTTAAAACCAAGCACACCATTGTTTTTCTTGTGAAATTCCCAATAAGTTTGATGTGTCACATGACCCTCTTCCTATTGAAAAAACAAAAGTTGGATTCAAAATGGCCGCCATGGTCATCACCCATCTTGAAAAGTTCCCCCCTCACATATACTAATGTGCCACAAACAGGAAGTTAATATCACCAACCATTCCCATTTTATTAAGGTGTATCCATATAAATGGCCCACCCTGTATATCGCGGGAATTCACTGGTGATATGTACATTTTAGTATGATTTTCATTTCTAGCGCAACTTAATTTATCTATTTACATTGAAGAGTTTATTCAACACGTATAAGTAGATAATGCAATCTTTATACTGTAATATTTCTTGACAAACACATAAATATTGGAAAGACCATTGCACTAAACATACACACTGTATATAAATGTTTAGGGTACCGTATAGATAGCTGTATATGTTTCATTCCCTTTCTCCCCAAGTTTGGTCATCAGACTATGGGAGGGGGGCTCTCTCTTTACACATACATTTGTCGTTATGATGGAAGGGAAGAGGCCAGCAACCTTAATTGAGAGTCCAATTTCAACAGCAATACATTATTTTACTAGGTAACCAACTGCTGCTTCCCCATATGGGGCAACTACAAGCTACATCAGATTAAAGGGTCTTAAGGGGGATTCTCTCACAAAAGAGACTTGGCAACTCTCTCACACTCTTACATACATAAGAAGAATTGGCCACAAATGCACATACAATCCTTATCTCAACAACATAACTATACTTTTTTTTTAATTATTGTATATTCTGTGTTATAATATTCATCCTGTAATCATTTGCTAACTTAACTTAATTTTTACAATGATACCAAAAATATCACATTTAACACCCCTTTGTCCACATGGCCAAGTATCCCCAATAACATTATTGGTTCCTAGGGATGCCAAGGGTGCAAACAGTGACAGGCGGAAGCTGCCGTATACAAAAGCGGTAGAAACACTGCTTCTATTTATGATGTTCATCTCCCGCTAACCAGAGGGCAGTACGCCTGAAACAAAGAAAATATATCCCTGTGTTCAAATCCCAATAGCTTGTATATGTATCAGGTGGTAAAGGTGTGTGACCACATATTAACACTACAAATTCTGGATGGACCCTCTGCACACTGATACACCCTTCCCAGCAAACCATGCAATGAAAAACTGGGATATTTAGTTCACATATATTGCAATACATGTTTTACCACTTCAGCCCCGGAAGGATTTCCCATTGACCAGAGCACATTTTGTGATTCGGCACTGCGTCGCTTTAACTGACAATTGTGTCCTTTTTTCTCTACAAATAGAGCTTTCTTTTGGTGGTACTTGATCCCCTCTGCGTCATTTCTGATCACCGCTATAAACAAAAAAAAGCAACAATTTTGCAAAGAAAAAACATATTTCTTACTTTTTGCTAAAATCCAAATCCAAATATATATATATATATATATATATATATATATATATATATAAAATGTATTCATTAGTTTTGGCCGATATATATTCTTCCTCATATTTGTGGTAAAAAATGTATTCATTGGTTTGCGCAAAAATTGCCACGTTTACAAACCATGAGAATTAATTTCTGGCATTTTTACCATTTTTTTTTTTACTAGCAATGGCGGCGATCTGTGACTTTTATCGGGACTGCGATATTGCAGCGGACATGTCAGACATTTTTGACACTTTTTTGGGACCAATGACATTTATACAGCGGTCAGAAATGTAAATATCCACTGATTACTGTATAAATGTCATTGGCAGTGAAGGGGTTAACCTGCAGGGGGAGATCTAGGGGTTAACTGTGTTCCCTAGGCATGTTCTAACTGTGAGGGGGCTGGGCTGCCAGGGGCATAAGAGATCTAACTGATCCCAGTGACAAAGATCAGTAGATCTCTCACATGCTGCCTGACAGAGCAGGCAACCGCCGTGTTTACATCAGCGATTCACTGTTCTTCCTCTTTGCCAGGTCATCGCGGGTACAAATCGAGTCTGTCGGACCCGCGGCCACACTGCTGCAGAGTGCGAGATGCCGTTTATAAATGTCGATTCGGGCTACAGGGTCATTCTGCAGCAGTAAAAGTATGCAAGGCAGTCGGGAAGTGGTTAAGCTGACCAACTGCGTTAAAGTAATCCCTCTTCTGGCCAGTCCTACTCTGCTCTGCCACTGCAAATGCTATGGTGGACACCATGCCAACATGGGGCATAAAGACCCAAGGTGGGGAAGAGCGACTAGGTTGAGATCCGGTCACTGACCTGCGTTGCAGCAAAGAAAAGATGTACCTGTGCTTAAATCCTAATTGCTTGTACATGCATTTGAACTATCAGGTGCAGAATTTGTAGTGTTAATGTGTTCACATCCCTTTTGCACTTAATATATTATATTGTCAAAAGTATTGGGATGTCTGCCTTTCATAGGTGTGCGGAGCCTATGGCATGATGGTGTGCACCCCAAAGTTCAAACACACACTACCAATCACTCACAATATTTATTCAGAAAGTGAAGGGACCAGTAAATTACATATTTACTGGCCCCTTCCCCCACTCATCATAATACATCCATAGCAACAGCCGGTGGCAGAGGAGGGAAGCCGGCGGTGCTGCGGGGGGGAGGACAGGGAGCCAGGTCAGTAGGGGTAATCTGTTCTGCATAGGGTGATTAGGGTGTGTCTGGGCACACCTGGCAAACCCTGTGCGCATGCCTATGCTGCCTTTACACGCACATGAACTTTAATGGCATCCCAGTCTTAGTCCGTAAGGTTCAATATTGACTTAGCCCATCTTTTGCAGCTATAACAGCTTCAACTCTTCTGGGAAAGCTGTCCACAAGGTTTAGTAGTGTGTCTATGGGAATGTTTGACCATTCTTCCAGAAGCGCATTTGTAAGGTCAGGCACTGTTGTTGGATGAGAAGGCCTGGCTCGCAGTCTCTACTTTAATTCATCCCAAAGGTGTTCTATCAGGTTGAGGTCAGTACTCTGTGCAGGCCAGTCAAGTTCCTCCACCTCAAACTCGCTCATCCATGGCTTTGTGGGCTTTGCTTTGTGCAGTGGTGCACAGTCATGTTGGAACAGGAAGGGGCCATCCCCAAACTGTTCCCCCAAAGTAAGTAGCATGAAATTATGCAAAATGTCTTGGTATGCTGATGCCTTAAGAGTTCCCTTCACTGGAACTAAGGGGTCAAGCCCAACCCCTGAAAGACAACCCAAATGATTTGGAAGTGGCCCAATACTTTTGGCAACATAGTGTGGATGAGCGAGTTTGGGGTGGAGGAACTTGGCTGGCCTGCACATAGACCTGACCTCAACCCGATAGAACACCTTTGAGATGAATTAGAGCAGAGACTGTGAACCAGGCCTTCTTGACCAACATCAGTGCCTGACCTCAAAAAAGGGCTTCTGGAAGAATGGTCAAACATTCGGATAGACACGCCTAAACTTTGTGGACAGCCTTCCTAGAAGAGTTGAAGCTTTTATAGCTGCAAAAGTTGGACCAACTCAGTATTGAACCCTGTGGACTAAGACTGGGATTCCATTAAGGTTCCTGTGTGTGTGTGTGTAAAGGCAGGTGTCCCAATACTTTTGACAATATAGTGTATATGCTAGAATCTTTTATTTGTTTCTGAGTATATACTATTTGAATGTTATGTTGATTATGCACTTCTCAAGACCTATGTTCTCTTTTTTTTAGTTTCCTAAATATTGGGTTAAAACAGAAATTTTCCTTTAAATGAATTTGAAAAAATGTGACTGGCTTGTTGCTTCATATATAAAGTTTTAGCAATTTATAAAAAAAGAAAAAAAAAAACTCTTAAGCATCAAATGTCCCCAACAATTGAACTTCCATTATAGATGAAGAACCCACTTCTCTTCCATTAAGTCCAGTACTCAGAGTACCTACAAGTGCCAGGCGGTCTCCAGCATTAAGACATCACAGTCTTCTGTCTATTTTCACTAAAACCTTGACTGTGGAACAGGGACACTTTCAGATTTTGTGCTGAGACTTTGACCTATTGCTTTCCTTATTTTACAAAAATGTATCAAATAAATTGCACAATCCTAAAGAGATTCAGCTGCTTCGGGGAAAAATATAAGCTAATAAACAAGAAAGCCTCAGATACAATGTTTGAAACATAGTTTAAATTAATATTTTTTTGTTTGGCAGACCCTAGAGGTTACTTTGATGAAAGTTATGAACCTATGTAGTATATATTGTTTGCCAAAAAAGTAAAAGTCTTTGAGTTTTAGCAATTAAAGGGTTTAGGCCACCCACAACTAATAATTCTAAGGACTTGAGAGTTAATGCACCTGAACATTTCTTCTATCTCTAAGGGACTCTATTGTGAGATATGAGTTCCTGGGTCTGCAGACTCGATGTAACAATTATGAGAGGCTCAAAATCTCTGTGATGGATTTTGTATTTATTTTATATAATGAAAAATCGAAGAGGAGTAGCTGGGACACACACAGGTATGTGGGGACATTCATGATTCCAAGGTGTACAGGAACAGGGTTGGGAGTTATAGCTGCAAGATCTTGCCGTTGGAGTATCAGCTTGTCATGTTAGCAAATTGTCTTGAGAAAGCTGACTGCGTGTATCCATACCTACTCATGTTCCAAGATTATAAAGAAGGGTGCCTTTTAGATAAAAAGTATGTATTCAAAGGACAAGCTTTTTTTTTTCCTTTACCACATTTCTTTTATGCTGTCTTTTCAAGAAGCACAAATGCAAAAATTTAGAAGGATGGATGAAAGGTTAAGTATAGTATAACACGTTTGGGGCAGTTAGAAGTTATGAGATTAGAAGGCCAGCCATGTGGAAAAATTGTCCTGAAAGAGCCTGCCATGTGGAGAGAATTTTTTTAGAGGGTGAATATTTGAAAAGAGTTTCCTAATGGCCTGTGGGGACTTGGTTAAAAGGTGCTGTTTAAAGAGAATGTCTCAGTGGGCCAGCCATATGGAAAGAGACTCTTCTTAGAGGGACTGGTTTTGATTACCGGCTATATGGAAGGACTTCCTGGAGAGGTACTGCCTTATGTAGGGGCCAGGGGAGGGCTGGCCAGGGAGGTAGGGTGGCAATTGCCCCCCAGGCCACCCTAACTTACATTTAAAATGGCCGATGGCTGCTGCCCGCTCACACTTTTTTTTTCTTGTGGAGGAAGGAAATAGGGCCCAGGGGCGCAGCCACCAACTAACTGCAGGCAAAGGGGGGGCGCCCAGGGCCGGCCCTACCATGGATCCCGCTAGGCCCATTGGGTGGGCATGGATGGTGAGCTGATTTGGTGGTTCAATGGGCCACTTGACTGGACTTGCCCCCCAGGCCTACGGCTGCCAGCCCTCCCCTGGTAGGGGCTGTCCTAAGTCGGTCAGGCATGTGGAATGACTGCCCTTAGAGCAACTGATTTGTGGAATGACTGCCCTTAGAGCAACTGATTTGTGGAATGACTGCCCTTAGAGCAACTGATTTGTGGAAAGACTGCCCTTAGAGCAACTGATTTGTGGAAAGACTGCCCTGAGCGGGACTGCCTTTTTTTAAATATGCCCTGAGATAGCCTACCATATGGAGAGACTGTGACTTGGAAAGACTTCACTTAGAGGTGCTGTTATGTATAAAGATTGCCCCTAGAGGGACTGCCATGTGGAAATACTGCCCTGAACTGTCACGTGGAAAGACTGGCCTTAAATATTGAGAGAATGCTTTTAAAGACTCGTAAAGTGAGACTTCCCTTGGAAAGATTGCCATGTGGTGAGAATTCACTTAAAAGGACTTTCATGTGGAAAAACTACCCTTAGCGGGCATGCAATGTTGAGAGTTTGCCCTTGGAGTCCATGCCGTGTGGTGAGTTTTACTAGATGGACTGCCATGTGGAAAGCCTGTCCTTAGAGGGCCTGCAATATTGAGTTATTGCCTTCGGAGTCTATTCCAAGTGTGGGGAATTTCCTTAGAGGGCCACCATTTGGAAGCACTGTCCTTAAAGGGCCTACATGTTGAGAGACTGCCCTTAGATTCCAAATCATAAGATGAGAATTTCCTTAGAGGGACTTCCATGTGGAAAGACTGTCCTTAGAGGGTCTGCAATGTTGAGAGACCGCCCTTAGAGTCCATGCCATGTGGTGGGAAAATTCCTTACTGCCTTACTGCTACAGTGGTTCTCCTAGACCTGTGATTCCATTCACATGTGTTTGGCTTATGTGCTCACCTATGGGCATCACTTGCTATTCTGTAGGTTTATATTTCTTTTCCCTTCTATCACTTTCTGACCCGCCTACCAGTTTGCTTCCCTATATAAGATATGCTCAGTGCAGCCCACATTGCCTGAGCAATTTCCTAGTACTCGGAGCCGCTGTTTGCCTACTATTACGTGTATTCAGTGTCGCACTTCCCGTGCACTGACCCAGGCTTCATCTACTGTTTGTGCTTGCCTGCTGCCTGCCCTGACCTTGGTTTGTTTCTTGGATTTCCTTCTGTCCCCTGTCGGTTGCACATGTGAGTGGTCTCTGCATCTTCAGCTGGGCATACCTGGGGGCTACAACCTGTTTCTAGCTTGCTGCAAGTCCCCCCCACCATGAGAGGCCCTGGTGAAGAAGCAGTCTGGGGCTTAGACTTCAACCCAGAGTTGGTGATTAACAAGGGCTCGCTATCACTGAGTCCTGACACTGCCACATGGAAAGACTTTCCTTAGAGGGTGTCACGTACCTGGTGGATGAGTCTGGCTTATGCGGGGGGGGCAACCTCTCTTATGGCCCTGGTTCGAGAACCCCTGATAGTGCAGGCAGGGAGCTCTTGAGCACAGGGGAGCACGAGGGCTGGACAAGTCTCAGATGTCAGGTAGAAGTCTGCTGGAGCTTGTGCAGCTAAAAGGGTAGTGGTGCAGGCTGGGTCGGTAACTTGCTGGCTGAGTAGTACAGAAGGATCAGGCAAACGGGTAGTCGGGTACAGGCTGGGTCGGCAACGTGCAGGCAGGTGAAGTACAAAGGGATCAGGCAGAAGAGTAGTCGTAAACAGGCAGAGGTCAGGGCAGGCAGAAAACAGCAAAGTCCAAAGGGCAGCTGGGGTCACTGGTACAGGAAGACTCTCAGGAACAAAGACAACAATAGTGCAGTGCTATATCTAAACTGAATATTCAAGAACGATGAATGATATCCTAATAGTCAGTAGGTATCAACAGATGCAACAAATGTGAGCTATCCGGCACCCAATACAGGGAGATGATAGAAATATATAACACACTCAGGTATTTGAATAGGGTTGGTATACTCAGTTCAGATCCAAAATGCCAATAGGCTAAAATATGGTCAGACACATCAAGGTAAACCAAACCCACAAAGTAGTAGATGATAACTGATGAATACTACTCCAGACAGTTCATATAGAAGGAAAAAAAAATAGTATATAGTCCCAAACGGTGAGTAATGGATGAATTGGAAAAATTCCACCAATACGTCGTTCACTCCAATTCCATGTGTTAGTGTGATCCACCACCAAGTGCAATGAACACTTACCGGAAGACGGTAACAACCAGCATATGGATACCTCTTGCGGGGATAACACTTCTGATAAGTTGGAATGGATTGCCAAGTATGGATTACCAAATTCAATCCGGACAATGTGCACCGAAGGTCCAAAATCCAGATCGCCACCGGTATGCCACCATAGAAACCATCCATGCAAGAAAACAAAGGTCTTGCCATAGCATAAAATCTTTATAGAATTTATTAAAAAGCGGAATAAAAACTTACATCATGTGCAGTAACCGTGAGCTCATCATACGTAACGTAATTAGCATTGTTCAGGGGGATCACAAACCCAACACGTTTCGTAACCAATAGGGCGTCTTCTCAGGAACAAACGCTGGGGGGGGTCACTGGGACAGGGACACTGTAGAAAGGACAGCACTTGCTGACAGGTGCAGTGGGTTCAAATAGCAGCGTTTGGCGCCATTTCCAGCGCCTGCGCGATCCCGTGATCACGCGCACATGCGTACCCGCGAACACATGTTCCCGCTCGCGGACGCTCGTTAGCGCCCGCGAACGTGCACATGCGCGTACGAATGAGCATATGCGCGCATTGGCGCTAAAGTCCAAGAAAGATGCCAGTCTCTTCCTAACGTGGCTTGCCACGTGGTGTTCCATACCTTTAGAATGCCCTGAGTAATCTAGGAAATCACATTGTTGCTCTCCTAGGTTTGGGTGACTGTGCCCACTTTACTACATTGACGTCACCTGTGAGGTGACATGCAAAAGTCCCCTATCGCCAGAGAAACAAGAATCTTTCGGGTGTAGCTTTGCAGGTCAATGAAGATGTTATTACTGCATTCAGGTCAGTAAAGACATCTCACTGCTCCACCTACTTCCCTGAAGACTGGTGCCAGTGTGAGGAACCCACCTAACCATACCACTAAATTACACCTTAAATGGCTACCATTTGCTTTCGATGAGCCAGTTATGGTGAGTGGTTTAAATTAATGAGGAGAAGGTAGTTGTTCCTGTTAAATACAGCTCCAGGGTATTTTAGGACATCTAATTACTGTTGGTTTCCTGCTATTTAATTACACTATTTCAATTCTTTCTCTGTGAAGGAAAGGTTTGCTTTTGCGGAGCTTCATATAATGAATAAATGTAAGTCTTTAATTGCTGTTTAATGAAAGAGGAACAATAACTTATGTCTAGGAGCAAAAATCCACATTTATGTTCACCTACTTCTTTTTATTTGATCTCGCGGAAGAAATGGATGTTGCTCAACTTATCAGATGGTTTTGATATATAAAAATATAAATACAATGTTAAAAGTCCTTGATTATTATCACCCAACCTTAGAGAAAATCTGTATTAATCAACTATTTTGGTATAGACAATAACATATTATGATGTGATACAACTGGATTTTTTTAACAAAACTCTATAATTTTCCTAGAAAGTATACGGTATGTAATTCTGATTTTAAAGCCAATAGTTTCTTTTATAGCATTAGGATTGAATAAAAAACTGACAAACAATTAAAAAATGATTTTTTTCATTTGAAAATAAGTTTGTAATTGGAACATAATTTTAGTGTCATAATAAATAGAAAAAAATATTGTCTGTTTAGTTAATATTATTTCAGAGTCATCTGGGACATCCAAAAGCAACCCAACTGAGGGGTGGCCAACACAGCTAACAAAGCTTTAGCAAGCCCACCAAAAAACAATGGAACACAATTGGGTTCCCGGCCAGGAGATCTGGTTAACATCAGTTACCAAATATGGTCATCATAACCATATTTAGTCAATGGTGTGAGACAACATCATTAGTTGGCTTGTTGACATTCAGCAGTCGGCTGGCGAGGTGACATTTGCATTAAGAGTCTTGGATTGTTGCCATGTTTTTTACAGCAAGTCTCTATTCGTCATCATTCATGATTGATTGATGATGGATTTACACCATGCTTTTTTCTTTAATTAAAAACATTTTACACCATGTGGCTGTGGTTCTTTACTATAGACTTTTTTAGCTAATGAATAAATGAGCAAACCTTACTCATTCATCTAAGGGGGCGATATGTTAATGGGGCCTTCCAGCTTCCAAAAGTCCCCTCCCACAGACCCCTTATCCACCAAGCCAGAGATGTAAGAATGAGGACGTTAGGATTAGGTTTAGGGCATGAACATGCCCTCGTTAAGTTGTTCCCCTGCGAAGGCACCCTCCCCATGTTGGGGTATTGGGGCCTTGCATGGTTCAAGAGGAAGAGTGACACACACTAGCTGCCCCACCTTTTACTTGCCAGTCAGGATAAGGGTCTGCTATGAATTTTGTTGGGGGCCCCATATTTCTTTTTGTTTGTTTTTGCCTGAGGTTTCTCTGTAAATCCATATCAGACCCCTATCTAGAATAAAGGTTTGGTATAGATTTTGGAAAGACCCCAAACTTTTTTTTTTTTTTTTTTTTTTTCCTTCTTGCATCCAAGTCCCTTGCGCCAATCCAGCCTGTCAGGCTAGCATCCATAGTAAGGATTCTCCAAGAGATTAGAAGGAATGATTTCCCTTTTTTCAGAAATGAATTTGTGAGCCACCAGGCCACAGACAGTCTGGTCCTCCATGACAAGCAAATTGGTTTGCACAGAGACTGACCCAATTTGTCCCACAATGACAGGATGTTGAGTTGTAAGGATCTGGAATTGAACTAGAAGGAGGCTACCATCAAGTACATGAATCTTGTGCAAAAGTGAAATGTTGATTAACTCCAGGACAAATGAGTCCAAGAGGGCACACAGAGAATGACGTTTCTCCAGGGGGGAGCTTGAGCTGAGTATGGAAAGGCTCCAATGGTGACATCTGAAGGTTCAGGATACAACTGAACCTTTATAAGGTTTGAACTGTCTGTGCCACATTGTTTGTTTGATCTGTCTGTGTCACAAGACTTGTGCCAACTGTTCCCTCAACAAGAGATCATCCAGATATCCCACAATGTGGATGCCATTGGAGCATAGCAAGGCACACACAAAGGGTTAGAGCCTTGATGAACACACACAGTGCAGAAAAGAAGCAAAACAATAGGACAAGGAACTGAAAATGATTGGGCCTAACAACAAGGCAAATGATCTAGTTATGTGAAAAAAGGGACATACAAATACGCATCCTACACATGTCTACAGAGACTAAAATCTACAGGCTATGACAGATCTGATGGATTCAATGCAGAATTTTTGGATCCAAATTAAGACATTTAGAGCTTTGATATCCACAATGGAACAGAAGCCCCTTGTTGTTTAAGAGCCGTGAAAAGGTTGGAATAAAATTCCCGAAACCTTTCTGCTACCAGAACTAGATCAATAACCCCCTGATCCAAAAGACTTGTAAGAGCTGCATGGTCTGCTAATCTGTGCAATGACATTGAAAGGTTTGAATACATGAAATGGAAAGGGGTTGAGAGGGGAATTCAAGTTTGTGTTCCTTGGATACCACCTCTCTTGCCCAGGCATCCGCATATCCCACTATAGAAAGTGTGGGTGCAAGTTTGGTGGACTTAGAAGCTCAGGGTTTGCAGCTGAAGTAGACTTCAGGCTCGGTTTGGTCTTCAAGGTTAAAGCCTGAGAGTAATCAAATGAACCCATCCCTCTGGCGAGAGGAGGTATTGGAAGTTTGTGTCTTCCCAACTTGAGGCCTAGGCTTCTTTTGATGGGATAGATGCATACTTTTACTCCCTGTGATATCCTTAGTCAAATTTTCGAATGCAGTTCCAAAGGGATGCTGATTCTCAAATGGAAGGTCTGAGTAGTTTACCAGGAGTTTCCCACGCTCTATAAAGAACCTTAGAGTAAAGTTTGCTGTTCTTCCATTTTTAAGGTGGCAAACATTGTATCAATAAGAACCTTGATGGTTTCTCTAAGTCTAGAAGCAATGACAGATGTTTATGACTCATCAGGGACAATATTAACCAGCAATGTTTTTGGGACTCTTGGTCAGATACAACTTCTGCAGCTAAAGACTCAGAGGTCTGCTAAAACTACAGGAAGATCAGATCCTGGGGAGGAAGGCATTGTGGAACTTTGATAGTCCCTGTGGTTAAAGCAAGCAATCAAAGTTGCAATTTGGCCCATGAATTCCTGCATAACTGCAGTGAAATCCTCCCAGGATAAGGCCAAGGAGGAGGCTACACCCAGTGGAGCTAAAGAAGACTCTAATGCGATGGCAAACCTATGGCATGCTTGCCACAGCTGGCACCCAGAGCCCTCTCTGTGGGCACATGAGCTAAGTCGCCAGATCGCTACCCAGGTCAAATGACCTCTAGCCGAGCCGCCTGTGATTGGTGATCGTAGTTAGTGATTGATACTCTGTCATGTCCTCGGGCTGGGAGCTTCGGTACAGCTGATCCCAATCACTGCACTCAGCTGGTGGCCATTCCAGGCTGGGAGGAAAGGGCAGTGCGTGTTTGGTAGAAAGGGTGCACTGGTAGCAGCTCTACTGTCTATGGAGATTTACCATGTAAGTGACTTTGGTTCTATAATCTGATGGTGGATGGGTCGGTGTAGTCTGAGCAGTGCTGTGTGTCACTGCTGCCCCTGGAGGATGGGGATTACTAGGGGCTAAGAGTGAGGTGCACAGGTGAGAGAGGAGGGGGTGTTGCCCCTGCCAGGGAGGGCAGGGAATCCTAGAGGGGCCATTACTGTAGCAGACCATTTGTGATCTCCTCCCAGGGATTGGACATATAGTGGGGTGAGCAGAGTTCTGTCCCCTCTCCTCAGGACACAGTCACATGACCTCTGACATGTCACTCTGTATACCTGTTGCAGTTTGGGAACTTGGGCTCAAAAAGGTTCACCATCGCTGCTTTAAGGAATGTAGAGGCTCAAGCAGGGGACAATGTTTCAGGTTGTCAGTATAAGGTCTTTGCAACACTGCAGACCACCCTGGAACTGCTATTGTATCAAGAGCTTTATAGACCTGAAACCTTGTGGCTGTTACCTTTATGTTTGGGCTTCAATATGTTGCACTGCTTGACAGGGACAACTTCACTCACAATACCATGTAAAACCATGGGCACTCACAAGCTGATTGTTAAGAAATGGAGTAGTTTAAATAGCTGGAGGTGGTCAGGTCACTGTAGAAAGCAACAGAGACTAACTGAAGTGCAACTGCAGTGGCAGTCCAGTCCAGTAGGGTGCAGCTGCAGCCTCCAAAGCTATTGCTGATCCCCATGGCTAAGCTCTGGGGGGCGGAGTGGAATGTGTTGGGGGTGTGGCCTGGTTGGAGTCCAAGCTGAGGTTGCCACTCTACTCACCACTCCAAGACACCTAGATGTGCGACTTCCAGGGGCTACCCCATTGTTCTCTGACGGGCTCCGTCCCCTGTCGGCACTTTAGTAGCAGCTGTGGCAGCATTGACTACATACCCCTTACCACCGAGCCTGAGCAGCACACACACATTTGCTAGGTCAAAGCTATTGCTGAGGATATGCTAATCCTGCAACTGTGTGTCTTCCGCAGTGGCAGAAAGCTGCTACCTTATATTGGATGGTGTAAACAGAGTGTTGGGTGCACACACAACATTCCTCTGTGTTTTAACCCCTTCCATAGAAACCATCAAATAAAAGGGAATATTAGTGGTGCCCAAAAAGAAGTAGCTCTGTATACTCTGACCACAAGACCTAGTGTGGCATGGCTTTTAATCTGGAAAGCGTTCCATGGCTAACACAAACAAAGATTCTGAAAAGTGCTATGAAGCTGAGCCCAGCGTGTGATGGTAACATTCCAGGCAGGCAATCATCCAGTCAAGTCGGGTCCAGCTACAGCCTCCAAAGCTATTGCTGAGGATATGATAATCCTGCATACATAGACTAGCTCAAGTAGGGTGTAGCAAAGTCTTGATTGAAGAAGAAAAAATAATCTTGAGAAAAATGGTAGGTAAAAATGTGTAGCCAGGTACTGGGCTATTACAATATGGAAACAAAGCAAATTTTCTTTATTTACTGCTCCCCCTCTTCTGAGATATTGATGCTGACCTGCACAACTCTCCCCTGGCCAGCAGGGGGAGAGCATAGTTAAGGGAACCCATAGACTTTAATGCAAAGTGCCTGGAATCCTGGGAGGTATAGTTCAAGGCAGCGGGCATATAGTGAAACAACTACCTTTCTGAACTATAGGTTCCAACAGACTCTGTGCGGCAGGATACAGAGCATAATAAGCAGAGATTCAGCAGCACCACCTACTTATTGACCTTGTGGGGTTGCGGGAGAGACCAGAGTATTCATAAGATTCCTCACTCCAGCTAATGAGATTGCAGAAACACCAAAACCGGACCGAACCCCCCCCCTTCAATCACAAGAGCCTATTGCCGCCCCCAGGAGTTGGTGTGAGGGCCACTGGCCCATTTCTGTTAGCAATAATCAAGTTGCTGAGAGCAGGACACCTAGAGCTCACAGCCTGCATCTCTTTATCAGTGCACCAATATCTAAGGGTCCCAACATTAGCCAATAGAAGATCAACCTTAAGGCCTGTCCCTTTCATTCATCCTACAAGTTTCCCTCAATTCCCATCTTAGCTGTTTGTTTTTTATCATTTAGCTCTGACTTTGCCTACCCAGTTGGTTTAGGCCTAGCACTCCATTAGTGCACACTGGTGTAGTGCAGTTTCTGTATTGGTAGTTCAAACCTATCAAATAGCCGCTGTTGCATTTCAGGTGGTGTTGCTACTATTTATGCTGGTCTGGGCATTACAAGTTATTTATGCTTAGCCCTTTAGTGTTAGCCATCCTACAACCATTCTGTCTGTATTTGCTTGGTTGACAACCTTCATGAGCAATAGTACATCATGTTTACTTTTGCTAACTGGTTTGGTGCCTGCTTTCAAGATGGCACTATTATTGGTGATTTTATGCTTTTATGCTTAACCTAGCTTGTCAGAGGGGCTGAGGCCCTTGAGAAGGTCTAGGCCAGTGGTCACCAAACTGTGGCCCTGGGGCCGGATGTAGCCCTCAGCTTGCCTTTATCTGGCCCTTGAGGCATTATTGCTGCCACTGACAGCAAAAGTGGGGCACTATTACTCCCACTGACAAACGATGGGGCACTATTGTTCCTTCTGACACTAACAATGGGGCACTGTTCCTCCCACTGACACCAACAATCGGACACTATTCCTCCCACTGACACCAATGATGGGGCACTATTCCTCCCACTGACACCAACAATGGGGCACTATTCCTCCCACTGACACCAACGATGGGGCACTATTCCTCCCAATGACACCAACGATGGGACATTGTTCCTCCTACTGACACCAACAATGGGGCACTATTCCTCCCACTGACACTAGTGATGGGTCGCTATTCCTCTTACTGATGCTAACGATGGGGCACTGTTCTATCCACTGACACCAATGATGGGGCACTATTCTTTCCACTGACACCAACGATGGGGCACTGTTCCTTCCAGACACACCAACAATTTCTCCTCCTAATACCAAAGATAGGACACTGTTTTCTCCCACTGGGCACAGTCTGCCCCCCCGAAAGTCTGAATGACTGTAAGCTGGCCCTTTGTTTAGAAAGTTTGCCCTCTAGGCAATAACAGAAAGCTCATCCGATCCACTGGCTCCTTTGGGGGTTGCACTACAAAAGGTTAAACCTTTCTCAGTAGAGAAAAGACGTCCAGCCTCCTTGGACACAGGCAAAAAAAAAAGAAAAAGAGAGACATACTTGGAATGGGGGAGGTAAACCAGGCTGTTTTTTTTTTTTTGCCAGTGTCCAGTTCCTCCTATAGGTGGCAGTATAACATAATTGTCTCAGAACCAATGTCCCTCCATAAATGAGAAAGAAAAAAAAACTTTTTTTGTAAAGTAGGGAAAGGTTAGAACATCTGACCATTTCAGCTGCATCGGGAGGAGTTGGAAAGGAAAGGTGCTGTAAAAAAATTTGCCAAAATTGTAACAGAGGAAAGATCAAAAGAAACTCAAGCCAACATAACCCACTCAGATAAGGTACATAAGCCAATAAAAGATGCCCACCCAACAAATGTAACAAAGCCTTCTTCACATTAGCAGTAACCGTATAAATTATATAGAGCATAGCTAGCCTTTTACCATTGTGGTCATTGATTTCTGCAAGGTTTCCTACAGAGTAATTAAATTATACTTTTTTCTTTTTTTGCCATAAATACTATAATGATTAAAATATAAATTTCAGGTTAATATTCTAGGCTAATAACAGGTATTCATATGCAATGAACATTAATTATTAGTACTGCGTTCTTTTTCTAAGGAAAGCGGTCTTTCTTCCAGTACAAAGGTGCCAGGAAAGTTACTCTTGCGTTCCTAGGGTTGGTGCTCATGGACAAATATAATTATAGAAATGCACGCCTAGTCATAATAATACACACGGCCGCAAAGGGCTACGCACACAGAGCCAGGCACAATGCATGTGTTCACCTGTCAATTTAAAATGTATGCATAGCCAAAATGTAGTGTTGTGTTGGATAGAGTGGCAAAGGATTAGAACCATTGTTGTTTTTTTTTTACTGCTATGTAGGACTCTGTTAAAGAGATTGTCCCCATTTATTGTTCCAAAGACAACGACCCCACCAGACAGGAAATCAGGAAAAATCAACTATGGTAACACATAACAGTGACAACATTTGCTATACTATAGAACAGTGGTCTCCAAACTGTGGCCCGGGGGCCAGATGCCTTGCCTTTATCTGGCCCTTGGGGCACAATTCTCCCACTGATACAACACCCTATTCTGCCAACTGACACCAACAATGGGGCACCATTTCCCCCACTGGCACCAACAATAGGGGCACTATTCCTTCAAATAACCCCAACGATGGGGCACTATTCCTCCACCAAATGTGATGATGTTTACCCCCATTGATGCCAGGAAAATTTCCACTTCCGCTGGCCATAGTCTGGCTACCCTAAAGTCTGAAGGACAATAAACCGGCCCTTTATTTAGAAAGTTTGGAGACCCCTGCTATAGAAGAATTGTGCCTAAACAGAACCCTGGAAATCGATGGTTTGTCTGGAATGGCTCCCGAAAAATAACAATGTACTTCCTGGTATGTGAGTGTGCCTAAGCACCACTGTGCCCACAACTTTTAGCTGTATAGCTCAAGTGTGGAATTTAAGGAACGGCTATCTGTAACTGTTAGTCATACCATATTTAGAGTGAGATTTGCTGGTGTCACTACTGTGCTGCTCACTGTTTTCCTTGCTGGATTTTCTGACTTAAGGAAGCAAAGCCTTGTCTCTACCAAGATGGCTTCTTCCATACAGAGGGGCCATCTTGGGAGAACCAGGTCTTTGTTTTTCATGTGCCTGCAAAAAAAGATATGGTCATTTAGCACTGGGAAAAGATCAGCCAGTGGGGGCCCGTCCATTAGGGGCAGTGTTATTAGAATAGAGAAGAATAAACCGCTCACAACAAAAAGCAGCAGCTAAAATAACAAAACCAAAAAATACCAAAAAAGCTGCGCTAAGAGTAAGTTACAGATGTGATATAACTCTAGTCAGCAGGCAATTAAGTCCATCTAGGTTGCAATAATACAAATAGCATCCAGTGAGAGCTTCTGACTAGTGTTGAGCGAACCCAGACTGTAACGTTCGGGTCTGTACCAAACTTTGGGGTGTCCGGGACCCAGACCCGAACACGGACATTTCAAAAAACGTTTGGGTTCGGGTTCTGGGTTCAGGTAGTTGATCACGCATGTTGAATAGCTGCAGGGCAGCCAATCAACAAGCATTTCACTGGATTGTCCTTAGAAGCCATCACAGCCATGCCTACTAATGGCATGGCTGTGAATGGCCAGTGCATCATGTGACCCAGTCTCTATATAAGCTGGAGTCACTTGATGCTGCAGTCACATGCTCTCTGAGACTCTGACTAGTATAGGGAGAGGAAGCTGCCAGCGTTTTTGTGAGGGACAGATTGCAGACATTTTAACATCTGATCCTGCATCCTGAGATTACTACTATTGTTGCTCTGAGGGACAGATTGCAGACCTGAGCCTGCATTACACAATGATCTGATTGTGGAATAATTTGAGATTTCACATACTGCTGCTTTGAGTGACAGATTGCAGATCAAACCCTGCATTACAGAACGATCTGACTGCACTAGGTAGAGGCTTCTGCTTAGAGGGACAGATTCTTTTTCAAAAATCATCTCCTAGTTCTAAAGGGAGAGGTTCTAGTTGTTGCTGTAAGTGACAGATTATTGTTCAAAAATCATCTCCTAGTTCTAAAGGGAGAGCTTCCAGCTGTTGGTGTGAGCGGTGCATTTCTTACACCAAAATAAAAAGTCAGTCTACGTTGGTGTTTTCAAAAAAAAAAAAAGTATTAATTGGTATTAATAAATACTTACATAGGGCTACATAGTACATTTGTGGGCACAATGAGGAGAGCAAATAAGGGACGTGGTCATGGTGCTGCTGGTGATGCTGGTGCTGCTGGTGTTGGTGGTGTTGGTGAACCTCCTGTTGGAAGGAGAGGACGTGGTCAAAGTGTGCCAGCTACACGCACAAGGGAAACACCTTCCTCAGGTAGCCAACAGAACCTTCACCAGTATATGGTAGGCCAGAATGCCCCTCAACGATTGGTGAGGCCAGAACAAGTACAGGCGATAGTAGATTGGGTGGCTGACAATGCCTCCAGTTCCTTCACAATGTCTCCCTCCTGGTCCCTTGATGAAAGCTCAGAGTTGGCACCTGAACCAATGGGAATCTGTCTTTCACCTCAGCCCCTTGTAAATTAGCCAAGCAGTCTGAGCCCCAAGTCATGCAAGAGACTCTTATGCTTTTTGATGACTCTCCAGGTGTGCTTTCCGTGGGCCATCCACATAGCGCTGCCCCAGAAGTGGAAGACATTGAGTGCACCGATGCCCAACCACTTCTGTTGCAGGATGAGGACATGGAAACACCAGCGCAGCACATTTCTGATGATGACGAAACACAGGTGCCAACTGCTGCAGCTTGCCTCAGTGTGCAGACTGACAAGGAGGGCAGTGGTGAAGGGTGGGTGGAAGATGATGTGGAGGATGATGAGGTCCTAGACCCCACATGGAATGAGGGTAATGCGAGTGACGTGTCGAGTTTGGAGGAAGAGGTGGTGGTCGCACAGAGGCACCAGCACAGCAAAAGAGGAAGCAGGTTGCAAAAGCAGAGCGAGCGTCCCCTAGACAGTATGCCTGATACTACCCACCGCACCCAGGGACCTAGCACACCAAAGGCAGCTCAAAGGCGTTCCCCCACGTGGCAGTTCTTCAGACAATGTGCTGACGACAAGACACGAGTGGTTTGTAAGCTGTGCAATGATAGCCTGAGCCGGGGCATAAATGTTCTCAACCTGAGCACAACCCCCATGACCAGGCATCTAAATTCAAGGCACAAGATGCTTTGGAATAATTACCTCAAAATCCAAGAAAGGTCTTGGCCTCCTCCTGCTTCCTCTTCTGCTGCTGCCTCAGCCTCTTCCTCCACTTCTACAGTGACAGTGTCACCTGCCACCCAGCAAACAGACGATATGACAGCAACGCCACCATGTCCTCCACCATCCCCAAGCATTTCCACACGGTCCCATGGAAGCTTACAGCTGTCCATCTCCCAAACACTGGAGAGAAAGAGTTAGTACCCCCCTACCCACTCACGATCCCTGGCCCTGAATGCCAGCATTTCAAAATTGCTGGCCTTTGAAATGCTGTCATTCCGTCTGGTGGACACGGACAGTTTCAAAAACCTGATGGCGGTGGCTGTCCCACAGTACGTGGTTCCCAGCCGCCACTACTTTTCCAGGCGAGCCATCCCTTCCCTGCACAAACAAGTCGGAGACAAGATCAAGTGTGCATTGCGCAACGCCATCTGTGGCAAAGTCCACATAACCACTGATACTTGGACCAGTAAGCACGGGCAGGGATGCTATACCTCGCTAACTGCACACTGGGCAAATGTAGTGGCGGGTGGGCCTGAGCCGGCTAGCCATTTGGCGCATGTCCTTCCACCACCGAGGATTGCAGGGCATTTCTCTTTGCCTCCTGTTGCCTCCTCCTTCTACTGCGCTTCCTCCTCCTCGACCACCTTCTTATCCGCTCAGCGTAACACCTTCACCACCAACATCAGCACATCCAGGGGGAAATGACAGCAGGCTGTTTTAAAACTGATATGTTTAGGGGATAAACCCCACACTGCGCAGGAGCTGTGGACGGGCATTGAACAACAGACCAATGAGTGGTTGTTGCCACTGAGTCTCAAGCCTGGCCTGGTGGTGTGCGACAATGGCCAAAATCTCCTAGTGGCTCTGGGCCGAGCTGGTTTGACGCACATCCCTTGCCTGGCGCATTTGCTGAATTTGGTGGTACAGAATTTTCTAAAAAAAACACCCGGCTATGTCAGAGCTGCTGCATAAAGTGCGGGCAGTCTGTGCGCACTTTCGGCATTCTCACCCTGCTGGTGCTCGCCTGTCTGCGCTGCAGCAGAACTTCGGCCTACCCTCTCACCGCCTCATATGCGGCGTGCCCTCAGGGTGGAACTCCACCTTGCACATGCTGGAGAGACTGTGCGAGCAGCAGCAGGCAATCGTGGAGTTTCAGCTGCAGCACGCACCGGTCAGTCGCTGTGCGGAACAGCAACACTTCTCCACCGAGTGGGCCTCCATGCGAGACCTGTTTAGCGTATTGCGGTGTTTTGAGTACTCCACCAACATGGCCAGTGTCGATGACGCTGTTCTCAGCATTACTATACCACTTCTATGTCTCCTTGAAAAAACACTTCGGGCCATGATGGAAGAGGATGTGGTACTGGAGGATGAGGAGGAGGAAGAGGGGTCATTTCCACGGTTATCAGCAGGGCCGGCTCTACCACTAGGCAGAGTAGGCGGCCGTCTAGGGTGCCACTGCCGCCCAGGGCGCCCGGCCGCTGTTGATCTGTCACTGGTCTGCATCGATCACTCCTGTCACTGGAGAGCCGCGGCTGGCAGCACATCAGGCTGCTAAAATGAGGCGGGTCCAGGGGCAAAAGTGCAGGCCTGTGGACCACGGCTAAAGAAATGGGTAGAGAGGTGCTGCAAAACTCTCCACCTCCATTGTATACATGGACAGGGCAAAGGGGGTGGAGTCAGGGGTGGAGCCAAAGGGGCGGCAAAATGAGGTTTCGCCTAGGGTGTCAAAAGTCCTTGCACCAGCCCTGGTTATCAGACCAGTCATTCGCAAATGGCTCGGAGGGTGGGTTCCTGCACCTGCATAGGCCAGGTCAAAAATATTCAAGCCAGGGCACAGTTCTGGAGGACGAGGAGGACAAGGAAGATGAGGAGGAGGAGGAATCGCAGCAGGGTGGCACCCAACGCAGCCCGTGGGCATCACTGGAGCGTGGCTGGGGGGATACAGAGGACACAGATGATATACCTCCCACAGAGGACAGCTTGTCTTTGCCTCTGGGCAGCCTGGCACACATGGCCGACTACATGCTGCAGTGCCTGCGCAACGACAGCCGAGTTGCCCATATTGTAACTTCTTCTGATTACTGGGTGGCCACCCTGCTGGATCCCCGTTACAAGGACAACGTGCCGTCCTTAATTCCCTCACTGGAGCGTGACTACAAGCGCACACTGATAGAGGCGCTGCTGAGGGCATTCCCAAATGACACCGGGGGCTCAGTGGAATCACAAGGCGAAAACAGAGCAGGAGGAGGAAGAGGCCACCAATGCAGCTGTGGCACCGCCAGCACCTCAGAAGGCAGGGTTAGCATGGCCGAAATGTGGCAAAGCTTTGTCAGTAGCCCACCACAACAAACAACACCACCAGCAGATAGACAACGTCTTAGCAGGAGGCAGCATTTCAGCAACATGGTGCAAGAGTATGTGGGCACATGCCTACATGTACTGACTGATGGGTCTGCCCCATTCAACTTCTGGGTCTCCAAATTGGCCACATGGCCTGAGCTTGCCCTTTATGCCTTGGAGGTGCTGGCCTGCCCTGCAGCCAGTGTATTGTCTGAACGTGTGTTTAGCACGGCAGGGGGACGTTATCACAGACAAGCGCAACCGTCTGTCCACAGCCAACGTGGACAAGCTAACCTTTATTAAAATGAACCAGGCATGGATCCCACAAGACTTGTCTGTACCTTGTGCAGAATAAACATTTAGACCGGACTCACACAGCCATTCGTATACTTGTTTTTTTGAATAGGCCTCAATATTTTGGGGGCTATCCCAATTATAAACAAACAAAAAAAAAAACAGTGTTGGCTACCTCCTCCTACTCCTCCACCACCGCCACTTCCACCTACACTGCCACGGTCATGGCCTAGTCAACCTCTAGGCTCCTACTCCACATCCACCCCCCATTCTCATTTTTTTTTTTTTATTTTAATTTATTTTCCCTATCCCCATTTTTTTGTGGGGCACTTTCCCTACTCTTACCCCCATTTTACTTCCTTTTGCAGCCCTCTAGCACTTGCCAGGACTTTGTTACAGTCATTTTTGTGCCTAAAAGTTCGGGTTCCCATTGACTTCAATGGGGTTCGGGGTCCAGTATAAGGTTCGGGTAACGTTACGTCCCGAACCCGGACTTTTTCCCGAAGTTCGGCCGGACCCGCCGAACACGAACATCCAGGTGTTCGATCAACTCTACTTCTGACAGATCACCCAGTGTATTCAAACTTCACATGTGTCCACCACCAAGATATCAGGAGGCTTACCAGACCCAAATGGGTAATGCACATGAGACAAAAAACTCTCCAGGTCACCGCTCCTTAGGGGTAGTAACACCAGGTTCCTCCAGAGTCTCAGGTCCCCTTATGGATTCTGCCCTTAGGGTGTGTGTGCTTGATCACCTCCCTGGGTATAAAGTGTCCACAGTACACTCCTCGTTCCAAGAGATGGGTATGACCATGGACACCGACAGAGGAACAAAAAAGCTCCGATAGTGAAGTACTGATAACACCAGCTTTAATAGTAAATAAAAGATACTCACAAGAATACAGCAATTGGAAGCGTAAAAACAATGAACCGGCTGGCTCCCGTGCTCCGGGATAGTAAACACTTAGGCTCTAATAGGTTTCAAAAAAGGGTGGGCAGTGCTCTGCGCTTGCTCACCCAGTTGTGTTACAATAGCGAATGAAAATTCGCTATTTTCACAGTAATCCTCCTCCCAGGCCTGATTGGCCAAAAGGAGAAGCAATCTTATTGGCCAAGGGGGAGAAGGAGGAAGGAGATGAACGGAGGGGAAGGCCGACACAGCAGCCGCCATGATTGCCTACTTGCAGCAGCTCCACTCCCCGGTTTGGACAGGTGAGGGAGGAGGACATTAGATTGGAGTCATCCTGGGCAGGCGAGGTAAGGAGGCTGTCCATCTCCCACGGTGGGTGGGGGTTGCGTTGTGGTGTTCCCCGCAATTGGTGTTGGTTTGACACCCAATCCCCCCCCAAATGTTTTGAGCACCAGCCGCCATTGAGATAAGCTGCCTTTTTTGGGACAATTTCCAAAATTCAGTTTATTTTGAAAAGGAATGCTAAGCATTTAAAAAAAATATTTGTTTGATGCAGGATGTCATAAGCATTAAAGTGACTGTACAGGCTGAAGGTTTGTTTTTATACCTTCATGCATTCTATGCACGAAGGTAAAAAACTTTCAGTGTGCAGCTCCCCCCTCTGCGCAGAATCCCCCCCCCCCCCCCAATACTTACTCAAGCCTCATCTCGATTCAGCAATGTGCACGAGACCCAGGTCTGTCCCTCCTGATTGGCTGAAATGCAGCAGCAGGAGTCATTGGTGATATGGACCCTCTACCAATAAAGATTAAGTCCTTGGTGACAGGGGGTGGGCAGAAGGCGCGCTTGCCAGGGGCGCAGCATGTATTGTAGGGATGGGGGAGCCACAAGTTCTTTCTACTATAAGGCTAACTGGAGTAGTGACAGCAGATCAATTCTTCTGTCAGGCCAGTGCTGGAAGCCATGTGAAAAGGAGGAGAGAGCAAGAAAGAGGTGCGGGCTGTGCTCTCTCTCACCCTCCTCCTCCTAAGCTTGTACATAATGAAAAGGGGGGGGGGTGTAAATTAGCATCTTTGCCCTGGGCACTGGATTATCTTGTCCTGGCACTGCTTGGTGAAGCCCAATGGGTTGGGTTTAATGGTTTTCCACAAAAGTAGTTGCCCCTCAAAAAAAGGAGTCACCAAAATTGAGTCCAACAACGAATTATTAATTCACCAATTCTGGCCATATTTGACATTTCACAATTCCAAGTGGTTCTAAAGGCCCAAGGTTTTTCACCCTAATGTATTCTATGCATTAAGGTAAACAACCTTCTGGGTGCCGTGCCCCCCCCCCCCCTTATATTTACCTGAACCCCATCTTGATGCAGTGACATGAACAATGATTCTCCCGGGTCTCTCTCTCCTCATTGGCTCACACAGCAGCAGGAGCCATTGGTTATTCACAGCCAGTGAGCCAATGAGGTGAGAGCGGGGGGGTGGGGGTGGGGCCAAGCCACACTCTGTTTGTTAAATGGTACAGGGAGTGAGCCTGCTTGAGTGCCCCCATTGCAAACTGCTTGCTTTGGGGGCACTTGGTGGGAGGTGGAAGTGCCGGGAATACCAGCAGGATACCCAAAAAGAAGAGGATTGGGGCTGCTTTGTACAAAACCATGGCACAGAGCAGGTACTCATAATGTGTGTTTTTTTTTTATTCTTTCCTTTAGAATCATTTTAAGCAATCAAGTCCTGTTGATTGTGCCACTTCCCTAAACCATTTCATTGTATTTAAAGTGGAGTTCCAGTCCCCAAATAGTTTTTTTTTTATAATTTTTTGCTTCAAATGTAATATTTAGATAATGATATGAATATTGTCCTTTTAGGTATTGTTTAAACGTTTGAACACTAAGCTGATCTTGGAGGCAGGCAAGGTCCATCTCTGCTGTTGGCATCTGAAGCGTGCTTCTGGTTATTTCCGGGGATTCGGTGCATGCTGGGCAGCCAGATCTCGCGCCTGCGCATTCATGCCACTGCGCAGCGCTCTTTCATCCTGACACATTGCTATAGCAATGGCAGCATCGGTGGAAGTTCCCACCCCATTGCTATATCAAAGGAAATCCCAGAAGGTAATGGAAGTTGGGGAAAGCATTGGTGCCCCCCAGAACCAAAGAAAACAAATAGATTAGCTTTAAAAAGGATCTATTAGGTGCACCTGGGCATTTGAAATGTTAAAGCGGAGTTCCACCCAGATTTTTTTTTTGGCATCCACTCTTTTAATACTAAATAGATGAAACCTTTTGTTTCCTTACTTTCAAACCGCTTAGTAATTCCATGTATTTTTTACTTACAATTTCGTTTCTCTCACTGCTGGACTTTTCCATTTTAGGTGAGGGCATCTGAAGCCCATCCTGGGTCTCCTGGCCTCTCTTCCTGAAAGAAGTGCATGGTGGGTAACCATCATGCACTCCTCGATCTCGGTCCGCCTTAAATCGCGTCACTTCCTCTCTGGAAATAATACGATTTTACAGTACAGGGAAGCCCACTGACTCCTGGGAAATGATGAGTCACATCTCCCAGGAGGCCAAGCAAATCAGGAAGTGAGGAAAAGAGCCTAGGACCTAAAAGGGGCAGATTACAGAGACCACCTAGCAACAAGTGACTTAGGGTGAGTATAAAAAATGTTTTTCCTTCAAAGGTAAGTCTATATAGGCAAAAGACTTGAATGATGTAAAAAAATATTTATGGGTGGAACTCCGCTTTAAGCTATTAAAATATATGCAGAATCAAAGAAAACATTTTTCTCCTCCCGTTTGTGTCATTTCAGGACCGGAAATTGTGCAAGATTTCGATATATATAAGATTTTTCGACTTGGGTATTAGGCGATTCCCTTGGACTCCTGGGATAGATGATGCTGATATCGCCTAGTTACGCCATTGTCTAGGTGGCTGGACCCAGAAGAAAAAAAGGTATTTAAAAAAAAAAATTTAAATATAGAGGATGATAGGCATTGGATTGATGGCAAGTAAAAAAAAACAAAAAAAATATGGGTAGAACATCGCTTTAAGCCCTGCCATCTAGTGGCGGTTTCAGTCCTCTAAAACGTGTTTGTGTTTACTTGGTTGACTTCTCCCTTTGTCCTCCCCTCCTGTTTGGTGCTAGCTATTTCAGTCCTAGCTACACTCTCCCTGTATGTTCTCTCAGTCACAGAAAATTCCCAGCTCAACTCACCAGCCAGTCTGCTACCAACCAAATTCTCCTGTCTAACAATTTGCATTAAAAACAGGGGTTTAGTTTGCACAAATTTGCAAATACATGCATAAGCCACAGAGCCACTCTAAGGCACCCCATTATTATCTGCAGTCCTAACTATGTAAATTTATAAGAGCCTCCATAGTAGAAGCACATGCATTCTAATGGATAGATAGAGGCCTGGAGAAAGCTCACTGGACACCCTGCACTTTTGGTTTTGTTTGACTTAGGAAAGTTATTGTCTTCTACAACACAAACAATCCCCAATACTGCAATTATTTGAAGTAAAAAATGTGTTGGATTCAAGTTCTGTGATTTTTTAAGGACTTAAGCTGCCTGTGGATGGTGCCAAGTCAGCAGATGGCCATACTGTCCAGACAGACTCGATCTTTGGAGGTACACTATATTACCAAAAGTATTGTGACACCTGCCTTTACATGCACATGGACTTTAATGGCATCCCAGTCTTGGTCCGTAGGGTTCAATATGGAGTTGGCCCACCCTTTGCAGCTATAGCAGCTTCAACTCTTCAGGGAAGGTTGCCCACAAGGTTTAGGAGTGTCTATGGGAATGTTTGACCATTCTTCCAGAAGTTAGATTTGTTCGGTAAGGCACCGATGTTGGACGAAAAGGCCTGGCTTGCAGTCTAATTAATTCCAAAGGTGTTCTAGTGGGTTGAGGGCAGGACCCTGTGCAGGCCAGCCAAGTTCCTCCACCCCAAACTCGCTCATCCATGTCTTTATGGACCTTGCGTTGTGCACTGGTCTAAATTATTAAGAGGAGGGGGATTATGGTTTGGGGTTGTTTTTTAGGGGCTGGGCTTGGTCCCTTAGTTCCAGTGAAGGGAAGGCATCAGCATACCAAGACATTTTGGACAATCTCATGCTCGATGGTCCCTTCCTGTTGCATCATGTCTGCGCACCAGTGCACAAAGCAAGGTCCATAAAGACATGGATGAGCGAGCCAGACTTTCTTGTCCATAACCTCACTTCTGGAAGAATGGTCAAACATTCCCATAGACACTCCTAAACCTAGTGGACAGCCTTCTCAGAAGAGATGAAGCTGTTATAGCTGCAAAGGGTGGGCCAACTCAATATTGAACCCTACGGACTAAGACTGGGATGACATTAAAGCTCATGTGCGTGTAAAGGCAGGTGTCCCAATACTTTTGACAATATAGTGTATGTCAATGTACAAAGCAACTTTTGAAACAGAAAACTGAGATTGTGTTGATGGGGAGATTAACTCAGGTCACCACACATGGTGTGAACAAGGCCTTGGCTTCCAGCCAGCTGTATATTGTGCATGCCAGAATAAAATCTACGACCGCTCAGCAGTAGTACGGGTCAGAGATAAAGCTTTCACCTTTAACTAGAATGTAACTTCACTGGATCAATGCAGAGGGATAATAAAAGACGTAGATCTTAATGAACTCGCAGTTTCAAGTAAGCAGACACATTCTGCAAATGGAGCAGCTGTGATAAAACAATGTTTGCGCGCTTGGCACGGCAGCTGGTAGAGGCTGGCACCAGGGAGGCAGCACAACTCCCTCCGCTCAATGATAGCAAGCATTATGAAATTAAAAATAAAAAAAAGTGGGACAGATCGATGCCGAAGCATCATCCTCGCCACTTGAAGAAGTGGAATGGCGCGGAGTCACGCACAGACCCATTATTTATGACCCTGTTTTTCTTTACGGAAAAAAAAAGAAAGATTTCTTTTTTGCATGCATTACGGGTGTTTTTACGCGCACAGCCTGGCGACGGTGGCAATCTCTGAAGTTCCAGTCTGCAGTATCCCCGGTGTGTTTGTGATTTGATAACAGTATGCAAATTGTGCGAACTGTTTAGCCTCTATTCAGCATAATTTCCAGTTTTCCTGTGAAAATCGCATCCTTCCAATTTTATACATCTAATTTTTGTAAAATGTCAAAACTAAAACTTTTCATTTTTTGATAGAATGGGGTCGGGTTTTAAAGTGGACCTTTTAGTAGCTTTACAAGTTTCCGTGAAAAGAAATACTACAATATATAACAGTGGGCTCCGTTCACAAAGCGGTATCTACCACTTTAACCGTTTCCGGACCGGCTTGCTTACATTTACTGCTGCAGAGGGGCACAATATCGTAAATCGCCGTCTATAAACGGCGATCCTCATATGCTTAGCTAGGGGGCACCGCACGCTCCCTGAGTGGGGCCGCGGGTTGAGCTGGCTTGATGTCCACGGCGACCCGCAATCATCTGTTAAAGAAAAAAATGCGGGGAACCGCCGATATAAACATGGCGGTTACCCGCTCTGTCAGGCGGCATGACCGAGATCTACTGAACTCTGTCACTACAGAGATCTACTGAACTCTGTCACTACAGAGATCTACTGAACTCTGTCACTACAGAGATCTACTGAACTCTGTCACTACAGAGATCTACTGAACTCTTTCACTAGAATCAGTTAGATCTCTTGTGCCCCTGGCAGTCCAGCCCCCCACACAGTTAGAAGACGCCTAGGGAATGCAGTTAACCCATTCATTGCCCTCTGCAGGTTAATGCCTTCCCTGCCAATGACATTTACACAGTAATCAGTGGCTATTTAAATTCCTGATCGCTGTATAAATGTCATTGGTCCCAAAAAAAGTGTCAAAATGTCCGACATGTCTGCCGCAATGTCGCAGTCCCAATGAAAAAGGCATAAATTAATTCTCATGGTTTGTAAACGTGGCAACTTTTGCGCAAACCAATCAATAAACGCTGATTGCGATTTTTTTTTTTTACCACAAATATGAGGAAGTGTATTTATCGTCCAAAACTGATGAATACATCTGTTTTTTTTATATTTGCTTTGTTTAGTTTAGTTTTGATTCGTTATTTACATAAGTTTGTTTAGTTATATTAGTTTCATTCGTTTTCGGAATTCGTTTCATTTATTCGTTTTCGAATCGATTAGAAAAGTTTTCAAATCAATTACAAATAGTTTTCTAATTCCAATAGTTTTCGAATAGTTTTCCAGTTTCCAAGGAGAATGGGGTGGAGTGGAAAGTGGAGGAATAGAATGGAAAAAGAATACAATAGAGGGGAATATAACAGAAAATGAAAGAATATAATTTGGGGGAGTGGAGCAGAGCTGTTGTATTCTATTCTTTTGTTTTCTGTTATATTCTTTTCTAGTCTATTGGGTTTTTTCTGTTCTATTCCTTTGTTTTCTATTCTATTTTGTTCTCTTTGGAAATTGGAAAACTATTCAAATTCAAGTACTTTTCGAATTCGAATTTGAAAAGTATTGGAATTTGAAAACTTTTCAAATTCAAATTTGAAAACTATTCAAATTTCAAAAGTATTTGAAAACGATTTGAAAATTATTAGAATTCGAATTTCGTTCGAATTTCCTTTTTTCGTTATGTTGGATTCGTTTAAATTTGGTACTATTGTAATTCGGAAATTCGGATACATCCGAATTTCCAAAAAATGAAAATTCGTCTGAATTTTAATTCGGAACGAAACTAACCGCACATGTCTACCTCTTAGCGTTTTCCAAAAAAAGTTTGCAATTCACTAAAAAAAGCTACTAAAATACCGCATGCGCTATTTGATGAAGTGATGCGGTATTTCAGTAGTGAAAGCTAGCGGTGTTTTAACAAAGGTGGACCCAGACGTCCTTAACAACCAGTAGGAACAGGCGACCACCGCATCCTTAACAACTATGACTCATCTCACTCATCTCCCACCTTTTCTGACCTGCCAGGCTACATGCTCCGTTAAGGGTCGGGTGTGGATTTTGGGGGGACCCCACACCATTTTATTTTTAATTTGGCGTGGGGCTCCCCTCACTATCCATACAGGACCCTAAGGGCTTGGTAGGGATTGGTTGGGGGCCCCATGCTGTTTTAAAAAATGTTATAATGCTGGCACTTCTAGGGTTTACATTCCAAGGAATCACGCTAACAGCAGATGAGTCATGTTTGTTAACCCCTTCCCTACCAGCGCATTGTAAAATGACACTGACAGGAACCTTCCCTCCCTCTGGGCCAACATCATATGATGTCCGCTCATTCTAGCCGATCTTGCGTGCCCCTAGGGCACGCAGCGCGGCGATCGGGGATGGGCATGCCCCTAGGGCAATGAAAATGTTTTTTTACCACATGACTGGCCATGTCCAATCACAGCCGGTCACAAATGTCAAACCGCGGTGACTAGCTGTTACCGGGTTCTCCTTTTCACACACCGATCGTATGTGAGGAGGAGATTGTAGAGTACCTGTCTCCAGCCCAGAGTATCTGAGTACCTATCTGCAGCTCGTCACAGTACCTGAGTACCTATCTCCAGCCCAGCAGAGTACCTGAGTACCTATCTCCAGCCCACCAGAGTACCTGAGTACTTATCTCCAGCCCATCAGAGTACCTGAGTACCTATCTCCAGCCCATCAGAGTGCCTGAGTACCTATCTCCAGCCCATCAGAGTGCCTGAGTACCTATCTCCAGCCCATCAGAGTACCCGAGTACCTATCTCCAGCCCATCAGAGTACCCGAGTACCTATCTCCAGACCATCAGATTACCTGAGTACCTGTCTCAAGCCCATCAGAGTAACCGGGTACCTATCTCCAGCTCATCAGAGTACCTGAGTACCTATCTCCAGCTCATAAGATTACCTGAGTACCTATCTCCAGCTCATCAGGTTACCTGAGTACCTATCTCCAGCTCATCAGAGTACCTGAGTGCCTATCTCCAGCTCATCAGAGTACCTGAGTACCTATCTCCAGCTCGTCAGAGTACCCGAGTACCTGTCTCCAGCCCATCAGAGTACCCGAGTACCTGTCTTCAGCCCATCAGAGTACCCGAGTACCTGTCTCCAGCCCATCAGAGTACCCGAGTACCTGTCTCACAGTGTGAAGCTGGTGCTAGTGAGGCTGTATGACATCAAGGGGTGGAGGTCTTGGGTCATTTTTCTTGTTCACTGATTGGTGGATGGTTCTTTAACCATCAGTGACAGGGCACCCACCCCCTCCTGGCAGGGGGAGCCCGCAGTGCACGTCACAGCCCCAACCCCAGAACATGACAGACCGGGAAACCCCCACCACATCCGCGGCAAGCACCGCAAATGGCCAAGTAGTGAAGATCCGTAGGGCAAATTTAAACATGAGAAAAAGATTACAGAGTTGTTGCGCTGACGCGGTGGAGTGCATCTCTCTCTCCCCTATTGTGCTCACGTGTGTGATTATCACCCTGACTATGCTTCTCTCTCTTCCATCACCTCCTCTCTCCCCACTATGGTGTTCGCCCCTCTCCCAATTTCCCCTCGTTCTTCTCACCTTGCACTCATCTTTCCTTCCATTCACATGGATCCTACCAGTGTATCTGTCACGTACCTAATGGTAGAGTCTGACTTATGCAGTGGGCAACCTCTCTTACGGCCCTGGTTCCAGAACCCCTGGTAGAGCAGACAGGGAGTTCTAGAGCGCAGGGGAGCTTGAGGGCTGAATCGGACACAGATGGTGGTGAGATGTCGTCCAGAGGTTCCTGCAAGACTGAAGAGTAGTGATACTACTACTACGGGTCAATAACATGCGGGCAGAGCAGTACAGAGGGAGCAGGCAGTCGTATGGTCGGGTGCAGGCAGGTTCAGCAACAGGCAGGCAGCTGAAGTACAAGGGGGTCAGGCAGAAGAATGGTCATAGGCAAACCGGGTGTCGGTGCAGGCAGAGTTCAAGCAGATACAAAGTCAAGCCGGGTCACAGGGAAACAGGAAGTCCGGAATGCTGTAGAACAGACAGCACTTGTTGCAGGGTGCTGTCTGCTTAAATGGGTCATTTGGCGCCAATGCCGACACATACACGTGTGCACAGGTGCACGCACACACGCACAGGCGCCCGCGCACACACTTCGTGCGCCCACGCACAGGCTTCCGGACCCTAGTTCCAGGGGCAACGGTTGCTCACTGACAGTATCAATCACTCATCCTCCTTTCTCCAGAGTATCCACCTCCTGGGACACCCCTTGCTTTTGCCCCATGTCCTGGTGCCCGGTCCTGTCCTGGTGGCAGCCTGGGTGAGGCGCTTCCCCTTCCCTCGCCGCCACAGCTCCTGGCCATGGCGGTCCCCGGTGGCTCACTGCATCCGGTGCTGCACTATTGGTGCATAAGTTGTGTAAGTATTGCCCGTGTACATCCTGGGGGCTGCACACACATTGATGTAGGCCCCACCCTATTGCATATGGAATTTAGTTATACCAACTTCTATCTATCCTTTATTTTAGATCCAAACACGCTTTCTCCTGATGAGTGGCCCCCTCAGCCACGAAATGCGTTGAGCTACCAGATGTCGTGTTTCCATTAGAGTTGCCTGATTTACCCTATTTATGCACTTTTACGGATTACTCCGGGGTATCACCCCAGGGAACATAAGGTCATGGGCCATGTGGCTCTCTTTATGTAATTGTATCAATTGTTACACAATTATGAAATTGATGGAGGGGAAAACCCTATCATGTATTATTACTGGATTATTATTATTGATTATCATGTGTCACTTATATGATCATATGTTTGTATGTATGAATATACTTATTAAACATTCTTATCCAATTGTTATGTATCCATCAATGTTATGTCTGACCATCACATGCTTCATACAAAGTCCCACTCCCCTTGCTCCCCTGCACTTTGGTGCAATTTTCTATAACAGAATTGTTATTGTTTTTATAAATACCCCAAGCACTTGAGGCAAATAAAATACATGTAGTGCCCCCATAGTGAATAGGTGCTTAGGTGATAGATTTTTGCTAGGAGAGGCAAATTTAGTTAGTCCTGACTGTTGTGCAGGCCTGAATGTTTTGATTTCGGCAGGGGAGAGGTCCAGGAAGAGTGGGAGATTGCAGGAAGGAACATCCCTTGGTTACCCCTCCCCTTTGTTTCCAGAAGATTCTGGAAAAGGGGATGGAAGAGGAGGTGGTACTTTCTGAGGAATGTTAAGGAGCCCTGACCAATCCCCAACCTAAACTGACAGGGGCCAGGTTTCCTTAAATACTGTGGTCTGCCCAGCTGGGGGAGGAGAGTGTCGGGTGGAAGAGTGGAGATATAGCAGAGGTTGTGGAGGCCTCACCTGGGATCCAACAGTCTGGGGGGGGGGGGGTTACCTTGAGGCCTGGAGGCTCGGGTGCAGCCAGGAGGAGAGAGAGATCCTGGAGCAGTACAAGGGAACAGGAGAGCAACAGAGAGGCTACAGGAATGACTCTTTTAAGGATCCACCGGTGTCGGTGAGTGGCAGACCCTGGGAGCTGGAGAAGAGGACTGGAGCAGGCTGGGAGTATACAATGGACAGTCTGTGGAGGTCAAAGGAGCCAGTCAGGGAAGTGGTGTCACTGGGCAGTGAAGTAGGCCGGAGCACCCAGGAGGGTTGAGGTGGCCTGGAAGAGGATGGGCTGGGAGCAGTAGTCCATCAAACCCTGCTAGCACAGTTGTACTCAGCTACACTTTGAGGGTCCGTGGCCCTTGCCTGTAATGAGCGGTCCGGAGGTCCTGCCATCAGGAACACAGGCCTCACCATGTGCAAGCTAGGGTGGAGAAAGTTGTAATGGAGGTCTGATAAATATCCCTTCAGGCCTCACCAAGAAGAAGCAAGCTTTGTGCAGGAGAGAATTGAAGGAGTGTAGCGGTCAGCAAGTGTCAGTGCTGGAGGAGGAAGGAGTGTATATAAGGAGGTGTATAGAGGCGATATATATAGACGGTCCCGTTTCTTGATCTATTGAGCATCCCGCAGTCACCCCTACCCCATCCAAGTTTATCCCCTAATAAACAACAAAAAAAAAACAAAGTACCGGCCTGTTCTGTGACTCCAGATGAAAGGAAAAGTGTGATTGAGGGCAGAGTAACAGATGAACCACATCAACCAGCCACCCTTAATGGCGCCATTGGCTACATACATTTTTACAAGAAGGGATTAATATGTTTTAATGATTTTGCTATGAGGCCCCATCACACGTACAGTAGTTGCAGTGTTGGCTGGGAAGTGAGCTTTACACAGATACAGTCATTCTTCCCTAAATGACCCACATGCCGACCGGCATAGTAAGAATACGTCCTGGGCTTTCAGTGGTGATATCTGGAGGATGGGTGCAGCTACAGGCATCATCCAGATATCATTTTTTTCAGCCGGCGATTGTGCGCACTGTAAGAACAATCATAGTGGCAGTTCAGCCGCTTGATCGTTCTTACAGGCGGCGCCCCCCTCCCGCCGACCTCCGGTGCTTCTCCAGGCCGCCTGTGCGGTCGGTGAGCCGGAGAACGAACTGGTCGCTGGCGGAGGTTAGCCATAGAGATGACTGGTGACCACATGGTCTATGATCCTCAGAGGCCCGGGGCCGACGTTATGATGTCACGTCCAGGCCGGCGAATGTAAACAATGCCTGGGAAATAGCTGGAAAGGCCAAGACAGTTTATTTTCTTTTTTGATCTCAGTCTTTCCAGCCTGGAGGAGAGATATTGACCCCATATCTCTTCATAAAGAGGACCTGTCACGCACTATTCCCATTACAAGGGATGTTTATATTCTTTGTAATAGGAATAAAAGGGATCAAAAAAAAGAATTCCAAGTGAAAGTGTAAAAATAAAAAAAATAAAAGTTAAATAAAGAATATAAAAAAAAAGAGTAAAGCGCCCCCGTCCCCGCGAGCTCGTCCACAGAATCAAATGAATACGTAAATCGCGCCCTCATATGTAAACAGCGTTCAAATCACACATGTGAGGTATTGCCGTGAACGTTAGAGCGAGAGCAATAATTCTAGCCCAAGACCTCGTCTGTAACTCTAAAGTGGTAACCTGTAAAGATTTTTAACCACTTCCGGACTGCCGCCGTCGTACGACGGCGGCCTCTTTGAAGTGGAACACTGTTGTTATGGTGGCACATAGCTATCATAACCCTGGTATTTTTTTGTCAGCCAGCGATTCTGCATCTGATAAAAGTGATCTCAGCGGCATATTCGCCGCAAGATCACTTTTATCAGCGGCGGGAAAGGTGCCCCCCCCCCCCCCCCTCTTCCCTTCATCTCCGCTGCTTACTGGACCCGCCGGTAACAACAGAGATGATTGGGTCCGCTCCTCCCCTGCACTGGAAGCCGAATGAGCAGAAGTTGCCACCCACTCGGCTCCATAGCATTGCAAAAGCAAAGCTCTTAAAGGGGGAATTTTTTTTCACTGCCATTTTTCTTTTATTGAATTTAAGTGTAAATATGAGATTTGAGGTCTTTTTGATCTCATATTTAAGAGGTCCTAGCATGCTTTTTTCTATTACAAGGGATGTTTACATTTCTTGCAATAGGAATAAAAGTGATCTTTTTTTTTTTTAAAGGACAGTGTAAAAATAAAAAATAAAAAGTAAAATAAATAATTAAAAAAAAAATGTAAGGCACCCCATCCTTGCGAACGTGCATGCAGAAGCAAACACATAAGTAACTCCTGCCCACATATGAATACGGTGTTCAAACCACACATGTGAGGTATCCCTGCAATCATTAGAGTGAGAGAAATAATTCTAGCCCTAGAACTCCTCTGTAACTCAAAACTGGTAACCTGAAGAAATTTTTAAATGTCGCCAATGGAGATTTTTAAGTGACAACATTTGTCGCCATTCCACGAGCGGCACAATTTTGAAGCATGACATGTTGGGTATCAATTTACTCGGCGTAACATTATCTTTCACAATATGGAAAAAAGTTGGGATAACTTTACTATTGTCTTATATTTTAACTCAAAAAAGTGATTTTTTTTTTTTTAAATTGCGCTTGTAAGACCGCTGCGCAAATACGATGTGACATAAAGTTTTGCAACAACCGCCATTTCATTCTCTAAGGTGTTAAAAAAATATATACATAATGTTTTGGGGTTCTAAGTAATTTTATAGCAAAAAACGTGGTAAACACCGAACTCCAAAAAGAGGCTCGATCTGGAAGTGGTTAGAGCGTCGCCTATGGAGATTTTTATGTACCAAAGTTTGGCGCCATTTCACGAGTGTGCACAATTTTGAAGCATGACATGTAGGGTATCTATTTACTCAGCGTAACATCATCTTTCACACTATACAAAAAATTGGGTTAACTTTACTGTTTTTTTTTTTAATTTATGAAAGTTTAAAAAAAAAAAAAACGTCTTTGAAAAATCGATGCACAAATACTGTGTGACATAAAAAGTTGCTACAACCACTATTTTATTCCCTTGGATCTGCTCAAAAAACATATATAATGTTTGGGAGTAATTATAGCAAAAAAAAGGTGATTATTTCATGCCAGAATTGTCCTGGTTGGCAAAAGTGTGTCCAAAATAATCAAGTTTTAACCATTCCATCCCCAACCCAAAATGTAAGAAAAAAAAGTTTGGCTTTAGATACAGTTTAGCTCATATGAAACACAGGGCCAATTACAAAAAATGCAAAAGCACTTTATTGATTATTCATAACATGGCAACTTAGTCTATTGTATACGCGGTGAAGGTGCCAGGAAGCATTTCCTGAAATATTCAACAAATTAATGTAAGGAAATGGAGGGTTTATGAGCTTGAGAACACGCTGTGGAGTTATTCAATTATTACTCTTAAAGAATAATTCCAGTGTAGCCTCATCAGTAATGGAGAAAATGTACTTATTTACAAAGTTTTCTGACAGAAACAGAGAAAAACTTTTTTTTTTCAAAATTTTCAGTTTTATTCATTTGTAGCACAAAAAAATATAAACCACAGAGGTGATCAAATACCACCAAAATAAAGCTCTATTTGTGGGAACAGAATGATAAAAATTTTGTTTGGGTACAGCGTCGCGGGGCCGCGCAATTGTTATTCAAAATGCGACAGCGCTGAAAGCTGAAAATTGGTCTGGGTGGGAAGAGGGGTAAGTGCCCTCTATTGAAGTGATTAAATTCCCTTTCACTAAATAGTTTTTTCCCTATGCTAGGGTCGCCAGTACAGTATTTGTACATTGATATCATATCCCCTCTCAAGCGTCTCCTCTCCAGAGAGAATAAGTTCAATGCTTGTAGTCTTTCCCCATAGCTGAGATCCTCTATTCTCTTAATTAGCTTTCTTGTTGTTCTCTGGTCCCTCTCCAGTTCCAGCACATTCCTCCCGAGGACTGGTGCCCAGAACTGGACAGCATATTCAAGATGCGGCCGGACCAGAGTCTTGTAGATTGGGAGAATTATCGTTTTAGCTCTGGAGTGAATCTCCTTTTTGATGCATGCCAATATTCTGTTGGCTTTGCTTGCAGCAGCCTGGCATTGCATGCCATTGCTGAGCCTGTCATCTACTAGGACCCCCAGGTCCTTTTCCATCCTAGATTCCCCAGAGATTCTCCCCCTAGCCAGTAACTTGCGTTCGTATTTTTGGCACCCAAATGCATTACCTTACATTTTTCAACATTGAACCTTATTTGCCATGTAATTGCTCACCTAATTATTTTATTTAGGTCTTCTTGCAAGGTTTCCACATCCTGCATAGAAGATATTGTCCTGTTCAACTTGGTATCTCATCCGCAAATATTGAGATTGAGCTATTTATCCCATCGTCTAGATCGTTTATGAAAAAATTAAACAGGATTGGTCCAAGGACAGATCCCTGGGGGACCCCACTTTCCACACCAGACAATTCCGAGTATTCCCCATTTATCACCACTCTTTGGACCCGTCCCTGCAGCCAGTTTTTAATCCACGTACTCACCCTGTGGTCAATGCCGACAGACCTTAGTTTGTACAGTACATGTTTAGGTGGAACTGTATTGAAATCCTTTGCAAGATCCAGATACACCACATATACAGGCCTTCCTCTATCTAGATGACAGCTCACCAGGGCCAGCGCAAGGATTTTTGACACCCTAGGCCAGTGGTTCTGTCATGGCACCTGGGGTCAGGGGACGGATGCGCACCGCAAGAGTGTGAATCGCACCGCAAAAGTGTGAAGCGCACGCTAAGAATGCGAAGTGCACACAAGATAGTGGACCTTTGGCTGACTGCTGCTAAGTAGTACCGGCTGATATGGGAAGAGGGCTCCCTAGAGCACGGACACTGAAACTCAGGGAGCTAGTGCATCGGGTTCCCCAGGGCTTTCTAAGAGCCAGTGGGTGTTCACCAGAGCCTCTAGTGGTGAGGATGGATTTGGCTGCAACTGGATCCAGGTCGCGTCCCCCAATGTCCCCTAGCTCACGCTCAGCTGGCCCCAGGAGAGAGAGGGGAAGCAGCAGTACAGGAACAGAGAGAATCGTCAGAAGAATAGCGAAGGGTCAGGATAACCAGAAGACAGGAGAAACCGAAGACAAGCAAAAGGTCGAGGTATCAGGCAGGAAGTAATAGTCAGACAAGCCAAGGATCAATACACGGATAAGACTACAGAGAAACCAAATAGACAGACACAAGCCAAACACGGACAAATGTTGATCAGCAATGCAGCCTTATATGCCAGGCTTATATCCTGTTACCAATTAAGGCCTGTGGCAGGGGCCAGCTGAAGAGGGCCTACAAAAGCTCACAGGTGAGGGAGGCTCGGCCTTTAACTGGACACATGCAGCAAAGATAGGCAACAGATAAGACATGAACGTTTGCTTAGGTTACATGACAGGATGTTTACTATGGTTTCATGACAGTACCCCCCCCCCTCTTATGAGGCCTCCCCCTCCCCCGTTTAGGTCCAGACCTGGAGGGAAACCTCAAATGAAACCTTTCCACAAGATGAAGCGCAAATAGCTTGGATGCAGGAATCCACGACCTCTCCTCAGGACCAAACCCTCTCCAATGCATGAAGGATGCCTTTACAGAGGTGAGAAACCAGAATGTGGCTAGCCTCATACTTCTCATAATCCTCAGGGACCAGAACAGAAGTAGGGAGAGGACAAGAGGAGCTCTTGAGGACTAACGGTTTCTTAGAAGTGGGCAAGGGAATGTGAAGACCAGCAGAAGCTTGCATGGAGGAGTCAGACCGGGTACAAACATGACAAGCCCTCTTGGAATCATGTCCCCAACAAAAAATCTTAGCCCTTAACTCAGTGGGGACAAAGGTGTTGCTCGGATGAGTTTTCAACTCCAAGGTGGTAGAATGGGCAAGGACGCATGAGGTCGGACAGATAGGCTCAGGTTCACAGGTGGACTGCTCATCCAGAGTGCCAAATGACCTAGAGAGCGTATCAACCTGACTGTTGCTGGGCATATCCCAGAATTTGCTACACGCATTGGGAAGAACAGGAGATACAGAGGTGGGGGCAACAGGAAGTTCCACTTTCGGGGCAACCTTGAGTAGGCAAGACGAGGAACAGGAGGGACCCCAAGCCACGATTTGCCCAGAAGTCCAGTCCACGTGTGGAGAATGGAGCCGTAACCAAGGAAGGCCCAGTACTATGGGGGCTGAGGCCTTAGGCAAACCAAAGAAGGGCATCCACTCCTGGTGGAGTGTCCCTACCGATATCTTAACGGGGAGGGTCTGGAAGCGTATAGGGCCCCCTGGGAGAACAGTGCTATCAATCGCCGATACTGTCACTGGTGTGGCGAGGGGCAAAAGGGTAAGTCCCAATGAAGAGGCAGTTCTCCATTCCATGAAATTGCCAGCAGCCCCGGAATCCAGATAGGCCATGACCGGATAAGAGGAAGCGCCAACATGGAGGGACACCGAAACAAGAAGACGAGGAGGTGATACTTCTGGATCCAATACCCCAACTTCCAGATGTATTGGACCTGAGTGTTTTCCAGGTCGAAGTGAACAAGTATCACAAAAATGACCTTTGCCCCCACAATAGAGGCACAGGCCCAAAGTTCTGCACCTAGCACGTTCCTCGGAAGATAGCCTGGTCTGGCCCAGCTGCATGGGTTCTTCAGCTGGCAGAGGATGCTCCTCGATATGAAGAGAGGGGAGCTCAGACTGCCTACAGGCTGGGAAGTGCCGGCGTTTTCTTTCTAGGGACCTCTACTGAAAATGGATGTCGATCTGGTTACACAAGAAGATGATCCCGTCCAGATCAGCGGGAATGGTTCTCCCTGCTAATTCATCTTTTACTTTGTCAGAAAGGCGATGTAAAAAGGTTGCCACTAAGGCCTAATTATTCCATCTCAGCTCAGCCGACAATGTACGAAAATGAAGCATATATTGTCCTACAGAAGCAGACTCTTAACGGAGACGTAAAAGGGCACTGGCCTCTGAAGAGACACGACCTGGCTCCTTGAAGATATTTCAAAAGAGTTTCAAGAAGCTAGACAAGCTAGAAACCACTGGATCATTATTATCCCAGAAGGGGGCAGCCCAGGCTAACACCTCACCAGACAGGAGAGATATAATATAGGCTACCTTGGCCCGATCGGACAGGAAATTTTGGGGCTGGAGCTCAAAATGAATGGTGCACTGGCTAAGGAACCCCCTGCAGGCCTTGGAGTCCCCAGAGTACCAGGACGGAGCCGGTAAATGCAAGGAGTTTGTGGCTGTGACCGGAATATGTGCGGTGGCAGTTGGGGTTGTTGCACAGGGGTTCCTAAGGAGGCCTGAAGTTGTTCAAAGTGGGACGCTAAATCTTGCAGGAATCGCATCACCTGCTTCTGATTAGCCTCTTGTGACTCCAGTCTGCGGACTATACCCTGCATCGGGTCATCAACAGGTAGCGGCACATCAGCCGGGTCCATGGCTGATCAAACTGTCATGGCACCTGGGGTCAGGTGACGTATGCGCACCGCAGGAGTGTGACTCACACCGCAGGAGTGCAAAGATAGTGGACCTTTGGCTGACTGCTGCTTAGTAGTACCGGCTGATACAGGAAGAGGGCTCTCTAGAGCACGGACTCTGAAACTCAGGGAGCTAGTGCATCGGTTTCCCCAGGGCGTGGAGTCTAAGATCCAGTGGGTGTTCACCAGAGCCTCTAGTGGTGAGGATGGATTTGGCTGCAACTGGATCCAGGTCGTGACCCCCAAGGTCCCCTAGCTCACGCTCAGCTGGCCCCAGGAGAGAGAGGGGAAGCAGCAGCACAGGAACATAGAGAATCGTCAGAAGAATAGCAAAGGGTCAGGACAACCAGAAGACAGGAGAAACCCAAGACAAGCCGAAGGTCGAGGTATCAGGCAGGAAGGAATAGTCAGACAAGCCAAGGATCAATACACGGATAAGACTACAGAGAAACCGAATAGACAGACAAACTTTGATCAGCAATGCAGCCTTGTACTGCCAGGCTTAAATCCTGTTACCAATTAAGGCCTGTGGCAGGGGCCAGCTGAAGAGGGCCTACAAAAGCTCACAGGTGAGGGAGGCCCGGCCTTTAACTGGACACATGCAGCAAAGGTAGGCAACAGATAAGACATGAACATTCGCTTAGGTTACATGACAGAATGTTTACTATGGTTTCATGACAGGTTCTCAACTCCTGTCCTCGGGAACCCACTAACAGGCCAGGTTTGCAGGATAACTGAAATACATCACAGGTGATATCATTTGCTGCTCAGTGATTGCAGTATTCTAGTCTGCATCTCCCCAAGGTAATACTTAAAATTTGGCCTGTTGGTGTGTCCTGAGGACAGGAGTTGAGAACCACTGCCCTAGGCGAAACCTCACTTTTCCACCCCCTTGGCTCCACTCCTGACTCCACCCCCTTTGCCCTGTCCATGTATACAGTGGAGGTGGCAGCGGTGGAGATTTTTGTGGCACCTTTCCACCTATTTCTTCAGCCGTGGTCTGCAGGCCTTCACCTGCGCCTCTGGACCAGGCCTGAAGACAAATGGTGGTGGCATGCCAGCCGTGGTCCACAGGTATATAGACAGGCTAGGGTAGTATACGGACAGGCAAGGATAGCATATATAGACAGGCTAAAGTAGTATATAGACAGGCTAGGGTGGTATATTGATAGGCTAGAGTAATATATAGATAGGCTAGAGTGGTATATGGACAGGCTACAGTAGTATATAGACAGGCTAGGGTGGTATATGGACAGGCTACAGTAGAATATAGACAGGCTAGATTGGTATATGGACAGGCTAGAGTAGTATATAGACAGGCTAGGGTGGTATGTGGACAGGCTAGAGTAGTATATTGACAGTCTAGGGTGGTATATAGACAGACTAGGGTAGTATATAGACAGGCTAGGGTAATGTATAGATGGGCTGAGGTAGTATATAGATGGGCTGAGGTAGTATATAGATGAGCTGAGGTAGTATATAGGCAGGCTGCTGTAGTATATAGATGGGCTGTGGTAGTATATAGATGGGTTAGGGTAGTATATAGATGGGCTGAGGTAGTATATAGATGGGCTGAGGTAGTATATAGATAGGCTGAGGTAGTGTATATATGCGCTAGGGTAGTATATAGTCGGGCTGAGGTAGTATATAGGCGGGCTGAGGTAGTATATAGGAGGGCTGAGGTAGTATATAGGTGGGCTGAGGTAGTATATAGGCGGGCTGAGGTAGTATATAGGAGGGCTGAGGTAGTATATAGGAGGGCTGAGGTAGTATATAGATGGGTTAGGGTAGTATATAGATGGGCTGAGGTAGTATATAGATGGGCTGAGGTAGTATATAGATAGGCTGAGGTAGTGTATATATGCGCTAGGGTAGTATATAGTCGGGCTGAGGTAGTATATAGGCGGGCTGAGGTAGTATATAGGAGGGCTGAGGTAGTATATAGGTGGGCTGAGGTAGTATATAGGCGGGCTGAGGTAGTATATAGGAGGGCTGAGGTAGTATATAGTCGGGCTGAGGTAGTATATAGGCGGGCTGAGGTAGTATATAGGAGGGCTGAGGTAGTATATAGGAGGGCTGAGGTAGTATATAGGAGGGCTGAGGTAGTATATAGGCAGGCTGAGGTAGTATATAGATGGGCTGAGGTAGTATTTAGGCAGGCTGAGGTAGTATATAGGTGGATTGAGGTAGTATATAGATGGGCTAGGGTAGTAGTATATATACAGGCTGAGTGTGCTGGGGGTCCTGTTGGTCAGGCGTGTTGGTCCCGGCGGGGCAGTAAGGGTGTACGGAGGAGCGGAGCGGATGTATGGCATTATGGGTCCTCCTCTGATGAGCGGGGATGTGGATCGGACAGAAAGTGGGGAGCTCCTTCTACGGAGGAGGACTGGCTATGAGTGGCAGTCAGGAAATCTGGGAGAGACATAGAGCGGACTGCTACTTCCAAGTACCGGAGGAAGAGCCGGTCTGGCCGGCTGAGCTGAGATGTGGATTTGATGTACGGCGATGTGTTGGGCTGTGTGATGGGGCTCAGGATCCATAGCCAGGACCTGATGGGACGTCAGGTGCGGGACCAGCCCCGCTGCATTGAGTCCAAATACCCCACTGTACCTGCTGTGCTGGTGATGAGGAGAATGGAGCCTGCAGGTCAGGAAGGAGTGGAGGGGCCCAGGGGGTGGAAGGAGGCTGAGAAGGGGCGTGAACAGAAGCCTCCAGTATAAGCTTCACAACTGAACTATCAGGTTTCTATGCCCAAGAACGAGCCCCCAGGACCTGCATGATCTCAGTGAGAGCCACCAATCAGGACCTGGGGGAGTGGGGCTTGCTGGAGTACTTCATGGAGGCTTTCTTTGTTTCTCCTAATGGTGACCCTGGTGGGGAACATTGGCAGACCAGCGGCTGTGACTGTGCCCTAGGCGGCAGTGCGCCCTAGTTTGCCTAGTGGTAGCACCGGCCCTGCTTCTTCATAGAAGGTTAATAGATTGGTCTGGCAAGAACAATTCTTCATGAATTCACGCTGATTACTGCTAATGTTATCGTTTTCATTACTAAAATCTTGTATATAGTCCCTTATCATCTCTTCTAATAACTTGCAGACTATTGATGCTAGGCTAACTGGCCTGTAGTTCCCAGGGATGTATCTTGGGCCTTTTTTTTAAATATTGGTGCCACGTTGGATTTTCTCCAAACAGCTGGTACAATTCCAGTCAGTAAACTGTCCATAACAAATAGGAACAATGGTCTGGCTATCTCCTGGAAGGACCCTTGGGTGTAAGCCATCTGGTGACTTATTTATGTTAAGTTTTTCTTTTTTTTTTTTTTTTTTTCAATAGATTTTTATTGAAGAATATATCATATCCAAACATGCAGATACAAAGAATAAATCAAATTCTAGACCTGAGACGGTCTGATGCATTTAACAAAGCTTAAGGTTATCGAATGTTAAACATAGAGTGAATAAATACCATTCAAGAGGACCCCGAACTTATTGAGGGCTCGGCCCCCGTCTAATTACGGAGGTGTTCGAGAGCGACCCCTCCCCAACCCCCAAGGACCCCGCCCCAAATGGGAACATACTTTGCGGTGTCCCCGAGGGAGGAGAGAGCCCACCCCCCCCACCCCCTGCCCTAAGTATGACATGCCCGGGTGGGGGCTCCCCAGCCCAGGGGAGAAAAGGAAGAAAACACTACGCTCCGCTTGGAGCAGCCGTCCCTAAGGAGAGGGGCTCAAGACCCCCCCACCGGGCATGGCTAGGAGACCCCGGGCCTCCTCCGGAGAGCTAGAGGAAACGAT
>BLSH010153386.1:605396-630076 GCA_018402905.1 Glandirana rugosa
CCGCGAGGACGTGTTTAGCGGCAGTATACTGCCACCGACGCTCTAGCGCGGGTCACTCGCGCGCACGGCGGCCTCCGCGCGGGCGCGCGAGTGACACAGGCCCCTCCCGGTCCCTCGCCCACGTTGCCGAAGCTAACGGCGGCCGGTGGGCGCTACGGGGGGGGGCCTCACTTTCTTGCCTCCAGGCACATTCATTTGTGCCTGGAGGCAAGACACTTCCCCCTTCCCGACACTAGTGTCGGAAGGAGATGTGGTCCCCACAGTTTGAACTAAAGTAGCACCCGGCATAATCGTAATACCAACGGGACTTTCCCGGCCAACATATACATTTTGATCTACAGGTCTCGTGGTGGCAGGGAATGTAAGGGACGGTGGTGCTCTGGACATCTAGTTTTACATATACAACCGGCCCTTTCAGGGCAACCATAATGCTAATACGGCCCACGATGAAATCAAGTTTGACACCCCTGGTGTAGAGGAAGGCTGTGATCACAGCCCTTCCCCCTTCACAGAACGGAGGTCCGTGTTTACTTACACGGACCTCCGTTCTTTCACTCCGGGGGGGGGCATCGCGGGTGGCCGGCGGCAATCGAAGCCGTTGCACCCGCTCCCTGGCCCTCCCCGGACACAGTGAGCGCGCGGGCGCGCCTCCGGCGGCACGCGCGCTCACTGGGCGCGATCTCGCAGCCACCGTCATATGACGGCGATTTGTGCAGGAGCGCCACCTTGTCGCCGTCAATTGCCGATTGACGGTCGGCAAGCGGTTAAAAATATTTTTTTGGGCTGGAGCTACACTTAAAAAATGTACCTGTTACGACTTACAAACAAATTCAACTTAAGAACAAACCTACAGTCCCTATCTTGTTTGTAACCCGGGGACCGCCTGTACTTAACACACCCATCACCCCACACCCCGTGGCAGCAGCCGCAATCTACACAATTTAGTGCCCATTTCTCTTCTCCCCAAGACCACACTCCCTTTCTCTTGCGCCCTTTGGAATTCCCGCTCCGTCTGTAACAACCTCACTTCTCTCCCTGACCTCTTTCTTGCTAACTCATTTAATCTACTCGCCATTACCGAAACCTGGCAAGTGGTTAAGGCCTGAGTAAGGATATAAAGGCCGAAACACGTTAGCTATATTCACAGTTTTTTCTACATGTATCCAATACAAATTTATATTTTGAAGTTCACCGAGTTTCCAGCCAATATTTACTACTATTTAAAAGTTAAGGGACTGCACATCCCAGCCAGGAGCACCGGTCTTCAGCCACAGATTTGCTAATTAAGCGGTAGAGCTTGGGTGTAGTATTTAATGATTTTCCAGCTGGCTGGTATTAGGGTTTATTGATCTATATAGGCAACATTTCTGATGTAGCAGGCTCTGGAACAAAAACAGCCCAGAGACCCAAGGTACACCTAATGTGCCATTGAGTATAGTCCATGGTATATGAAGGTAATCAATACCTCGCCCATCATCACAGCAGACAGCATGCTTTCAAAAAGACGGGTCCTTGCTTTCTTTTCAGCTCCGTCTTTGTGTTCTGTCCTGGATGGATTCTGCGGCTCCAGGTCTTTATAATTGTAAATTGCCATCGGAGTGCTAATTAAATTCTTTCAAAACATGACACCTGTGACCCTGTGGTTTTTTTTTTGCACTCAAATTAATTATTTTTAAAACAAAAACATGTTCATGTTTTTCCCCAACAGCCATCAATAATTTACACAAATAGCCAACAATGAATTAAAGATGAAGAGCTGACAAAATGTAGAACAGGTTTAGTAGATTTAAAAAAAAAAAAATAACTGGCAAACGACCAGAGATGGGGGCTTCTCTGAAAATTTGGCAAAAATAAACATAGATTTATACCAAGACAAAAAAGTAAACATCCCCCCCCCCACAAAAAAAAAAAAATACAATAAAAAAAAAGGGGCAGACTCGATGGATCACTTGTTCTTTTTTCTTTTTTTTTCCTTCAATCATGGAATCTTTATTTGAAAAATTTTACCCATTTTACAAAACACACCATTCATCTTCTTTTTAACACATAAACACTTTACATATGTAAACATAATGCACTACTTTTGTATCATTATACATCTTGACATCTCATTTACTTTATATAAAAATAATTTAACACACTTGCTGACCGCCTTGTGTACATTTACTGCGGCAAGTTGGCTCTGTTGCGCAGATCGGTATCTATAAAGGGCTATCCGTGCAGCCGCAGTTGCACTCTGCCTGAGTGTGGCCGCCGGTCGAGCAGACATGATGTCCTGATAGACACCGATGAGGCTGCCTTAATGTGTACTGATGAGGCTGCACTGATGGGTACTGATGCGACTGCACTGATGGATACTGATGTGACTGCGCTGATGGGTACTGATGCGACTGCACTGATGGGTACTAATGAGACTGCACTGATGGACACTAGTGAGACTGCACTGATGGACACTACTGAGGCTGCACTGATGGGCACTAGTGAGGCTGAACTAATGGGTACTGATGAGGCTGCACTGGTGAGGTGGCACTGATAAGCTGCTCTAATGAGGAGGCACAGATGAAGCCGCACTGATGGCCACTGATAGGTGGAACTAATGGGCACTAATAAACTGCACTGATAGGCACTGATGAGGCTGCACTGGTGGGTACTGATGCGGCTGCGCTGATGGGTACTGATGCGACTGCACTGATGGGTACTGATGAGGCTGCACTAATGGACATTAGTGAGGCTGCACTGATGGGCACTAGTGAGGCTGCACTAATGGGTACTGATGAGGCTGCACTGATGAGGTGGCACTGATGGGTACTGATGAGGCAGCACTGATGGGCACTGATAAGCTGCTCTAATGAGGAGGCACTGATGAAGCCGCACTGATGGCCACTGATAGGGAAACTAATGGGCACTAATAAACTGCACTGATGGGCACTGATGGGGCTGCATTGATAATCAGTGCCCTGATTATCAGTGTAACTGTGTCCTGTAAGCCTTGCTGGTTATCAGCTCTCCTTTCCTCACACAGTGACAGTGCGTGAGGAAAGGAATGCCAATAACTGGCAAGTGTGTTTACATGTGATCAGCTGTGATTGAACACAGCTGATCACATGGTAAAGGGGTGCTGTGGTTGGCCCTTTACCTCAATCTGTGATCAGCTATGTCTGAAGGACACAGCGATCACAGAGTGCACCTGATGCATTCTCCAGAAGTGTGTTCTAGGAGGATGTCCATGGACGCCCTCCCAGAACTAGAGAGCCATGCTGCAGCTATCTTTCGGCTATGATAGCGGTATTGAGGTGCTTTATATATAAAATGTATTCATTACAGTGCGGCAGGGTGTATTTTCCTGCTGAAAGATGCCACTGCCATCAGGGAATACCGTTTCCGTGAAGGGATGTACTTGGTCACCAACAATGTATAGGTAGGTTGTACATGTCAAGTGACATCCACATGAATGGCAGAACCCAAGGTTTCCCAGCAGGACATTACTCAAACCATCACATTGCCTCCACTAACTTGTCTCCTTCCCTTACTGCATCTTGGTGCCATCTCTTCTCCACACTCACTGGCCATCCACATGATGTTAAAAAAAAATGTGATTAATCAAACTAGGCCTCCGTTGCTTCGTGGTCCAGTTCTGATGCTCACATGCCCATTGTAGTCTGTGGACATGGGTTAGCATGGGCCATTATTGGCTGTGGACATGGGTTAGCATGGGCCACTATTGGCTGTGGACATGGGTTAGCATGGGCCACTATTGGCTGTGGACATGGGTTAGCATGGGCCACTATTAGCTGTGGACATGGGTTAGCATGGGCACTCTGACCGGTCTGTGGCTACACAGCACCATACACAACAAACTATGATGAACATTTTTTCAGCTTTCCACACATCAACTTCAGGGACAACATGTTTACTTGCTACCTATCATATCCCACTGACGTTCAGATGCCATTGTCACGAAATAATCAATGTTATTCACTTAACCTGCCAACGGTTATAAATGGCTGATCGGTGTATATGAATGTAAAACAAATAAATAAACACGAAAAGAAAGAAAAATCAAAATCCAGATCGGCTCTCCCAGCAAAAGGGAAATAAGTGATAAAATTCAGGTTATGAAGTCCACGGAGATAGCACATGTATTATGGAAAAAAAAACATCTCCCGAGATGTCCTGTGTGTGTTGTTCTTCATCATTATTTTATGGAAAATAGAAGGAATGGTGTCCCCGAGTCTCTGGATATCTCCCGAGCTTCTACATATTTTAACAAGGCAAATATTTCTGCAAGAGTGGCTTTACAGAGATTTCAGTCCAAAGTCAGAGCTTGATGGACGGTCATCCTGTGTCACCTGGACATAGAGATAATGAATAGTAAGGCTGGCTGGAGGTGTGAGTTCAGTCCTCCAGCCTAGCTGCTCAGGGCTCAGTTTTTGCAGTAGTCACCAGAGTCTGTTTTGTCGGTAATTTGACGATCTGAGATAAGTGAAAGTTAGGTTAATGAGAGCCCCCCAAAAAATAAAAATTAAAATAATAATATTTTTTAAGACTATGAGAAATTATATATATAAATTAACCACTTGCCTACTGGGCACTTTCACCCCCTTCCTGCCCAGGATGATTTTCAGCACTGTTGCACTTTGAATGGCAATTGCGTGGTCATTCTACACTGTACCCAAATTACATTTTTATAATTTTTTTTCCCACAAATAGAGCTCTATTTTGGTGGTATTTAATCATGATTGGGGTTTTTATTTTTTGCTAAACAAACAAAAAAATACCAAAAATGTGAAAAAAAAACAATGTTATAGTTTGTTATAAAATTTAGCAAACAGGTAATTTTCCTCCTTCATTGATCTGCGCTGATGAGGCTGCACTGAAGGGCACTAATAGGCTGCACTTATTGGGCACTGGTAGGCTACACTGATAGGCACTGATAAGGCGGCACTGATGGGCACTGATGAGGCTGCACTGATGAGCACTGATAAGGCGGCACTGATGAGGCAGCACTGGTGGGCACTGATAGGTGGCATTGATAGGTGGCATTGATGGGTGGCACTGAAATGCACTAATAGGTGGCACTGATATGTAGCACGGATAGGTGGCACTAATGGGCACTGATAGGTGGCACTGATTAGTGGCACTCATGGGCGCTGATAGGTACTAGTAGGTAACACTGATAGGCAGCACTGACGATGAGACACAGATTGGCAGCACTGATAGAGGGCATCTGTGGGCATTGATAGGTGGCAATGGTGGGCACTGATCGGCAGCACTGTTGTGCACTGGAAGGTGGCAATTGTGGGCACTGGCAGGTGGCACTGGTGGGCACAAATGAGGCGGCGGTGGCTCTGTGTGAGGGACCGATGTCCCTCTGACAGATGCTGGTGATAGGTTTTTTTTTTTCTCCTCGTGTTGACAACTACCAGCATGCCAATTACCAACTCTGTTTACATCATAGCTGATCAAGTGGTAAGGGGCCGGTATTGGCCCCTTACTCCAATCTGTGATCAGCCGAGTCTCCTTGATACAAGGTGCGCCAGACCTGAGTGATTTTGCTTTTGATATTTCTCGCTTTCCTGTATGCGAACTTGGGTACTTTGGGGAGAGAAGATGTCAAATGGGGGTCCTGATTCGGGATGGACCAGTGTTTCTTGAAGACCTGTTCCATACAATGATGATGACAGTGATATTGGGTAATAAACCTCATAGCTGGTCCCTGAGGCTCTCTTTTGGACCTGAGAGATTCCTCTACCAAATAGAAGTCTGCAGCTTCATTCACAAGGTCAGAGGGATAACCCTTCTCTAGAAATTTTTTCTTAAGGCCCTCACACTGTGTGAGATAATCCTCTAATCTAGTACAGTTTCTCCTGAGGCAGTGGAGCTGACTTTTAGGAGCATTGCAAACCCATCTGGGGTGGGGGCAACTGGTATAATGCAGGAAAGAGTTCCCTGCTGTGGGTTTAGTGTCATTTTTGGCAGCTATTTGGGATTCAGAGTGGAATAGCTCCAAGTCCAAAAAACACAAAGTTTGTGGGTCAATTACTGAGGTGGAAGACAGTCCAAAGGTGTTCCGTGGTGGAACTGAAAGTACACATTTCCACTATGGAGCATTGAATGTCAATAGGATCTGGCATCATATACATGATGCAATAATATCAATATATTTAGCCCCCCTCCCCACACACACATATTTTTTCCTTTATAAACGATTTGCATTGCCATCCCCTGGAAGTTACAGTCATGAGGATCTTTAGGTATGAACCATTGCATTAGGTATACCATACATGTACATCACCCCATTAGTATTAACACATAAGTGGATTTATTAATAAGTAACCTTTACAGTAATAATAACCATGTGCAACATTGGTAGTCTGATAACCGATTACATCCCTTAGGTAGTATCTGATGTGATGCATTGAAGGGTGTGCTTTTCGCAGTGTGTGACTGTGTCCTTTTTTCTGTGAACAGTTTACATGTGCATGGGATTATTTACCGCTTTGCACACATATATGTATATGACCAGGAACCACAGCTTTATTATCTAAATTATCTATATTGATCTTATGAATATCTGAATTGTTAATCTGTAGGCGTCCTATTATCAACCTTTTAGATCTCATATATATATTTATATCACAATCAGTAAAATTTAGATATATAGTCTATGTTAATAGCCCTTTAATAAGATAGGAGAGGTAGCACTGTTTTGGGAACGTGCAGCCCAACACTGTATCTTGGCCTAGGCCAACAAGGCCCAGGCCTAGGGCGGCACTTTGCAGGGGGGCAGCATGAAAAGAGTCCCCGTCGGTTCGCACTACATTTTTAGTGTAGTGCCAGTCTTGTGGGGCGAACTGGGCTGGGAGACAAACCGGTCTGGCACTCCCATAAATCGGCTGCACTTGCTGCCGGTATGATAATACCGGCAGGGCTGCCATCAGGGTGGGTACAGCCCATACATATGTAGCAGACCCGGGCGTCCCATGGGGCCCAGGCGACGGGCCCCAACCAAGGAGTTGTTGTGCTGCCCCATAGCCAAAAAGGAAGTGTTAGGAAATCCCTTAAGGGAATCCATTGCTCCCCCGCCCCACCCCCAAGGCCCTCAGAACTAGTGTCCCCACTGGAAAATTTCAAGAGGGGTCTTAAACAGGAAGGGGTGTGGCCTTGACAGGAAGGGGTGGCTCTTATTTAAATTAGGGGGTGCATGAGTTTAGTCAGGCCTGGGGCAGCGCAAAACCTAAATACACCACTGGTGCAGCCGTCCATTGATTGGCTCCCCATGTTGTGTACGCCCTCCCTGGCTGCACATAACACTCCGTGTCCCATCCGGTTCAGGGTCTGAGGAAAATGAGCAGATGCATTGAAACACGTCAACCATTGGACAAGCTGTTTGCTGACGTCATTTCCGCTTTCTTCGTTCTTTCTGGTTCCGGCGCCCGTGCATTCCACTGCTTTCTCCACACAACCACCATGGACTGGAGACAGCGGGTCGGCTGGTCTCACCAATTCCTGCTCCCTGGACAAGAACATGGCCTCTGTCCCATTGAGGAGAAGTGGCGCAGCACCTTGATCCACGAACCTTGTCATTTTGACTGTTTTTATACTCTCTATGTCAGTACCCATTTTACCTTTCTTTAATAAAACATTGTTATTTGGCATGCTACACTCAGGACTGGCGCACCTTGTTCCTTGTTGTACTGTCCTTTTCCCTAGAGCTGCTTACTCTTCCAAGGGTGCTACATTACTCTCTGTATCTCTTTTATGGGCATATATGGACTTTTGCTGACAGTTCATCTAGCTTTTTCATAAGATTCCCCTGCCTTTCCTATTCTTTACCATTGGCGCCCTTCCCACTAGGTGTTATACTCCTGGCAATAGAGACGCTCCTGCTTTCAGGTATAATGCAGCTGTTTCCCCCTAGTGCCGGATTATCATCCTGTGACTTTAACAGTAGCCAGAGAAGTGCACTCTGAGGTTGTAGTTTGCTGTTGAGGATTCACCCTCTGGCTGTACTGCAGAAGAACTAAATTTCCCATCTGACTGTGCAGCAGAGAAAGGCTTCTGGGAGAAGAAGTGCCTCATGGGAAAGACTTTTTAAGCAGAGGTTGGGGCCTTGCGCTCTCTCTCTGGACGGCAGCGATCGATCAAGCAAGACCCTGTGTGTAATGGTGGCTGAGTTGTGGCCTACTCCCACAGACTTAGCAGTTCAGCAACCTTGCAGCACTTCAGTGAGCAATCTAGAAGACCTGTCCTGCACCAAGCGGAGCCTGTTCCTGATTCTATGTATCTTGTCAAGTCAGAGTTCCCCTTAAGCAAAAATATTTTGAGTAAATACCATTGATTTTCTAAACCTGTGTGCTTCTTTACTGTGTCCTATTAAAAGGGGAACTAACGCCATGAGTGAACCCAATGTGTCAGGGGTGGGGGAGGACTCTCAGGGATTGATTTACTTAAGGCAAATAGACTGTGCACTTTCCAAAGAATTGTTATTCTACATAAAGATGGCATAGGCTATAAAAAGATTGCAGAGACCCTGAAACTGAGCTGCAGCATGGTGGCCAAGACACTCAGAACAGCGCCTCGCCATGGTTGACCAAAGAAGTTGAGTGCACGTGCTCAGCGTCATATCCAGAGGTTGTCTTTGGGAAATAGACGTATGAGTGCTGCCAGTTGAAGGGGTAGGGGGTCAGCCTGTCAGTGCTCAGACCATACGCCACACACTGCATCAAATTGGTCTGCATGGCTGTCATCCTAGAAGGAAGCCTCTTCTAAAAATGATGCACAAGAAATCCTGCAAACAGTTTGCTGAAGACAAGCAGACTAAGGACAAGGATTACTGGAACCATGTCCTGTGGTCTGATGAGACCAAGATAAACTTATTTGGTTCAGATGGTGTCAAGCGTGTGTGGCAGCAACCAGGTGAGAAGTACAAAGACAAGTGTGTCTTGCCTACAGTCAAGCATGGTGGTGGGAGTGTCATGGTCTGGGGCTGCATGAGTGCTGCCGGCACAGGGGAGCTACAGTTCATTGAGGGAACCATGAATGCCAACATGTACTGTGACATACTGAAGCAGAGCATGATCCCCTCCCTTCGGAGACTGGGCCGCAGGGCAGTATTCCGACATGATAACGACCCCAAACACACCTCCAGAGCTTAGTAAATGAACAGAAGTTCCGCTGACTTCCATCATCCAATCACGTGCAAGCAAAAATGGTGTTCCTTAAATTCCCCACGTGATTAGGTATTTTGCAAAGTGAAGCCTTACCTTATTTACTAAGCTCTGGAGCAGCTGCACTTGCAGAGGGCAGCTGCACATTGGAAAGTGCACAGTCTATTTGCCTTTAGTAAATCACCCCCTCAGGGTTGTGGACACCAGGGGGGATTAACTTATCATGCGACCTTCAAGGGGGCAGCGCTACAATTATTAGGCAAGGGACTATTTTGACCAAATCATAATTTTTATACGTATAGTCCAACTTCAAGCTGTATAAACTAGAATGCTTATCGGATTTAAGCATATCAGGTGATGTGCATTGGTGTAATGAGGGAGGGTGTGGCCTAAAGAGATCAAAACGCTTATTAAGGTGTGCATAATTATTTGGTAGCTTCTTTTCTTCTGCAAAATGAGCCAAAAAGGAGATTTAACTGACTCTGAAAAGTAAAAAAAATTAAAAAAAAAAGTCTTTCAGAGGGATGCAGCACTGTTGAAATTGCTAAGATATCGGAGCAGATCACAGAATCATCAAACTTTTTGTTGCAAATAGTCAACAGGGTCATAAGAAATGTATGGAGAAAAAAAAGAAGCGCAAATTATGGTTGTTGTATATATGTATATATCCTTTCTATTTTTTCTTTTACTTTTTGATAACAGGAGCTTGATGAGATTTATGAATTGGGTCTGAAGAAGGGCGTTATCATTTGTAGTCCGAAACTGTTACCTTACCTTGCATAATATATATATATAAAATTATTATGACCAATAGTTACCAATTGATTAAAGATATAGTAAAAAAAAGGAGAAGAAAAAATAGTATATATATATATATATATACACAGTATCTCACGAAAGTGAGTACACCCCTCACATTTTGTAAATATTTTATTCTATCTTTTCATGTGACAACACTGAAGAAATGACACTTTGCTACAATGTAAAGCAGTGAGTGTACAGCTTGTATAACAGTGTAAATTTGCTGTCCCCTCAAAAGAACGCAACACACAGCCATTAATGTCTAAACCGCTGGCAACAAAAGTGAGTACACCCCTAAGTGAAAATGTCCAAATTGGACCCAATTAGCCATTTTCCCTCCCCGATGTTATGTGACTCGTTAGTGTTACAAGGTCTCAGGTGTGAATGGGGAGCAGGTGTGTTCAATTTGGTGTTATCGCTCTCACTCTCTCATACTGGTCACTGGAAGTTCAACAGGGCACGTCATGGCAAATAACTCTCTGAGAGTCTGAAAAAAGAATTGTTGTTCTACATAAAGATGGCCTAGACTATAAAAAAGATTGCAGAGACCCTGAAACTGAGCTGCAGCACGGTGGCCAAGACCACTCAGAACAGCGCTTCGCCATGGTTGACCAAAGAAGTTGAGTGCACATGCTCATCGTCATATCCAGAAGTTGTCTTTGGGAAATAGACGTATGAGTGCTGCCAGCATTGCTGCAGAGGTTGAAGGGGTGGGGGTCAGACTGTCAGGGCTCAGACCATACGCCACACACTGCATCAAATTGGTCTGCATGGTTGTCATCCTAGAAGGAAGCCTCTTCTAAAGATGATGCACAAGAAATCCTGCAAACAGTGTGCTGAAGACAAGCAGACCAAGGACATGGATTACTGGAACCATGTCCTGTGGTCTGATGAGACCAAGATAAACGTATTTGGTTCAGATGGTGTCAAGCGTGTGTGGCAGCAACCAGGTGAGAAGTACAAAGACAAGTGTGTCTTGCCTACAGTCAAGCATGGTGGTGGGAGTGTCATGGGCTGGGGCTGCATGAGTGCTGCCGGCACTGGGGAGCTACAGTTCATTGAGGGAACCATGAATGCCAACATGTACTGTGACATACTGAAGCAGAGCATGATCTCCTCCCTTCAGAGACTGGGCCACAGGGCAGTATTCCAACATGGTAACGACCCCAAACACACCTCCAAGATGGCCACTGCCTTACTAAAGAAGCTGAGGGTAAAGGTGATGGACTGACCAAGCATGTCTCCAGACCTAAACCCTACTGAGCATCTTTGGGGCATCCTCAAGGAGCACAAGGTCTCTAACATCCACCAGCTCTGTGATGTTGTCATGGAGGAGGGGAAGAGGACTCCAGTGGCAACCTGTGAAGCTCTGGTGAACTCCATGCCTAAGAGGGTTAAGGCAGTGCTGGAAAATAATGGTGGCCACACAAAATATTGACACTTTAGGCACAATTTGGACATTTTCACTTAAGGGTGTACTCACTTTTGTTGCCAGTGGTTTAGACATTAATGGCTGTGTGTTGAGTTATTTGGAGGGGGCAGCAAATTTACACTGTTATACAAGCTGTACACTCACTACTTTACATTGTAGCAAAGTGTCATTTCTTCAGTGTTGTCACATGAAAAGATAGAATAAAAGATTTACAAAAATGTGAGGGGTGTACTAACTTTTGTGAGATACTGTACATATATGCTTTACTCTCATTTTTTGAGGTGGGTACTCTGATCCGTCTTTGTATGTGGTTGTATATGCATATTGGAATATAACCAGTTGCCGACCGCCATCAACCGCCGGCGGAAACTTGGTTCGATATCGCAAATCGCCATCATGTGATGGCGGCTGTGAGATTGCGCACTGTGAGCGCGCGCCTCCAGAGGCGCGCACGCATGCTCACTGTGTTCCGGGGGGGGGGGGACAGGGAGCTGGTAGGGCGGACTCGATATCCATTTGCTATTCCCGATTGTCCCCCCAGAGTGACAGAATGGGGATCATCGTATGTAGACACGGATCTCCGTTCTAACTAAGGGCCAAAAAAAGCATAGAAAGTAGGTTATATGGTTTTCAATGGCATAATTCACACCAGTGCGGTCAGTTTCAGTGCGTTCCAGTTCCAGAAAAAAAAATTAGAACATGCTGCATTTCTTCTGCACTGAACTGTACTGGAATGCACCGGAATGTACCATAAACGCATCGGAAAGCATAAAAACGCACCGGAATGTACCATAAACGCACCGGAACGTACCAAAAAACGCACCGGAAAGCGTAAACACGCACCGGAATGTACCAGAAACGCACCTAAACGTACCAGAAATGCACCAGAAAGCATAAAAAACCTACCAGAACTGGCCCTTAAGGTTAAGAAAAGAGAGGGGGGAAAAAGCACTGGACTGCATCAAAAACGTGTCAAAAGTGTGCCTGCAGAAAAGCACCTGCGACACATCTGGACTGCGTTTCTATGGTGTGAACTGGCCCAGAGGGAGAAGGGTTGTGATTGCAGGCTCCCTATGTATGGAAGCTGCGGTCACTCCCCTCCCCCTGCCAGCCCAGCCCCCATACAGTTAGAGTGCACTGAGGGAACACAGTTAATCCCTTAGCGCGACCCCTGCAGGTTAACCCCTTCACTGCCAATGACATTTAGGCCTCATACACACGGGCGTATATAAAATAATAAACAAAACGTCGGGCCCGACGTCAAGGAGATAAAGTCGACGTTTTTCGGCGTTATGCATTGGCGTTTTTGAGCGCTAGTGAGCGTCGGCGTCAATAGACGTTTTTAAAAAAAAAATCATTCCTCTGCTATTTTTCAACCTAAAAACGTCTGCGTCAAAAAACGCCGGAAAACGCCGGTACAATATTAGGTGGCGTTTGTTGGCGTCTGTTGGCGTCTCGTGGCGTTTTGCGGCGCTTTTTGACGTCGTTGCAGCCAAGGAACGCGCTGGTCGTGGGTTCTCTGATACGCCGACGCCATCTACAGCTCAAAAACGCCGACGTATTTTATGTGGCCATTGACTAACATGGGGAGCAGCTAAAAAACGTCAGTAGACGCCGGCGTCAAAATACGCCCGTGTGTATGAGGCCTTACACAGTAATCAGTGCATTTTCATAGCACTGATCGCTGTATAAATGCCAATGGTCCCAAAAAAGTGTCAAAATGGTCCGACATGTCCGCCGCAATAGTGCAGTCCCCATAAATGAATTCTCATCATTTCTAAACGCGGCAACTTTTGCACAAACCAATCAATTGCGCCAATTGCGATTTTTTTTTTTTTTTTTATCAAAAATAGGAAGAATATAAATCGGCCAAAATGGATGAAAAAAAAAATGTTGTTTTATATATATATATATATATATTATTGGATTTGTATTTTAGCAAAAAGTAAGAAATTTAGGTTTTCTTTGCAAAATTGTCGCTCTTCTTTTGTTTATAGCAGCGATCAGAAATGACGCAGAGGGGATCAAATACCACCAAAAGAAAGCTCTATTTGTGGGAAAAAAGGACGCAAATTTAGTTTGGGTACAACGTCGCACGACTGCGCAATTGTCAGTTAAAGCGACGCAGCGCCGAATCGCAAAAAGTGCTCTGGTCCTAAAGTGGGAAATCCTTCTGGGGCTGAAGTGGTTAATATATCGTGCCATTACCCTATGGGTCTTACCCATAGGTTGCACTGATAAGAATCTCTTTAATTTTACACCTTATATGCAGGAACATATACAGATACGTTCTTTTCTCTATTCGTTTATTGTTCCTCGCTCCCACACTCGCCCATGAGATAACCAATTTTCTGGTGTTCTTGGTCTGGGTTTAGACCCCGGAGAGTAATCTCCTCCTTTCTTATGGGGCTGGGGTTTTGGGGAAAGGCACTCTACTACTTATTCAATCTTTAACCAATGTGCAGTCTATTTACCCCAGCATATGTATGTTTCTCTGGGGTTGATTGACTTAATATCTTGCTATGACGTGTTGCATTGGAAAAAATACCTGTTCATGTATCTTTCTTTTTTTAGAAACATTTTTGCTGAAATTGCCCTCTCTGAAGAAGCAGACCCACGCGAAAAAATGAAAAATTTGTCTTAATTTCTATTTTCAAATTCTTTTACAATTTCGTTTCAAATTTGATTCAAACTTGAATTTCGTCCAAATTTTGTTTCGTTATTTAGGATTTGTTTAAATTTGTTACTATTGTAATTCGAAAATGCGGATTTATCCAAATTTCCAAATAATGAGAAATTAGTCTGAATTTTGATTCAGAACAAAATAAACGGCACATGTCTAGCAGTAATGTGATCTCTGGTAAAAGTATTAAATATCCGGAAGGGTTTCTATTTTATTCTATTCTTGTTTTCAAATTCAATTCAAAGTTGATTCAAACTTCCCAATTTCCGAAAAAATGAAAAATTTGACTTCATTTCTAACAAAAAATTGCCTTCCATGGCGTGCCAACGTCCTAATGTATTAATATATGGAGAAAACCCTTTCATATGTGGAAACCCCACATGAAGGGGAAAAAAGGTGTCTTCATTTCTATTTTCAAATTCTTTTCCAAATTTGTTTTGAATTTGATTCAAACTTGAATTTCATCCAAATTTTGTTTCGTTATTTCGGATTTTTTAAAATGTGTTACTATTGTAATTTGAAAATTTGAATTTATCCAATTTCCGAATAATGAGAAATTTGCCCGAATTTCGATTCAGAACTAAATAAGCAGCACATGTCTAGCAGTAATGTGATCTCTGTGAGAGGTATTAAATACCCGAAAGGGTTTCTATTTTATTCTTTTCTTGTTTTCAAATTAAATTCAAAGTCGATTCAAGTTTCCCAATTTCCGAAAAAATTAAAAATTTGTCTTAATTTCTGTTTTCAAATTCTTTTCCAAATTTGTTTTGAATTTTATTCAAACTTGAATTTCGTCCAAATTTTGTTTCGTTATTTTGGATTTGTTTAAATCTGTTACTTTTCTAATTCGAAAATTCGGATTTATCCAAATGTCCGAACAATTAAAAATTTGTCCGAATTTTGATTCAGAACGAAATGTCTAGCAGTAATGTGGTCTCTGGGAGAGGTATTGAATACCTGGAGGGGTTACACTGAGATGGGCAAACGTGGATTTAACATGAAAAGTATATCTGATGATAGGGCCACTCTAACAATGGCCGCTCTCGTATCTCGCTCCTCACAAGTCCCCCTGGCTCAATGGCTTTCTATAGCCCTAAAATTTCATAGAGATCAAGAATTTTTTTTTAAATATTTGAATAAAATAAGATATTTCGTTAATTTGCCATTTTCCATCGTTTTACTTGAAGTTTATTAAATGAGTTTTGTTTGCGGCGGTCTCCCTACGTCTCCTCTGAACTCCTTGTACCTGCTGTGCCCGGGAAACCGATGTGCTCACAGGAGACCATTAATAATATATGTTGGTATTGGTTAGGAAAATGTGCCGGCTTTACAAATAAATCTTTCTCTAAGACATAAATTATGAATAGATGTGAACTTTATTTATTTACATATTTATATATTTAATCTTAAAGAGCCATTTAAATCGACTCGACTGCTATGTAAATGTGAGCTAAATTGGTAATTGTAATTCTTTTCATGTTAAAAGTTCTACCTGCCGAAGGAACTGTTGCCCTGACCCACTTTCATGTATTTTTAATGTTTTATTTTAAAACGCATGAGGTTATTATTTTTCTGTAGCATGCTGACATCTAGTGGTAGTTTTGGACCACTACAACTTGTTTTCTATATGGTTTTGGTTTCTTCCTTTTGCTGTCCCTCCTGTTTAGTGCTAGTTAGTTCAGTCCTAGCTGGACCTTCCCCACTTCCCGGGAAGATGGCATTCAGAAGATGGCTGGGAAGGTGATAAAGTTTAGGAGGCGTTTCCAGACATGTGCGGTTCGTTTTGTTCCTAATTGAAATTCAGACACATTTTTTCATTATTAGGAAATTTGGATGTATGCAATTTTCCAAATTACAATAGCAACAAATTTAAACAAATCTGAATTAACAAAACAAAATGTTGGATGAATTTAGAATTCTAATAGTTTTGTCATCGAATTTGAATAGTTTTGTCATCGAATTTAAATAGTTTTCAAATCGAATCTGAATTTCCAAAGAGAATAAAATAGAATAGAAAATCAAGGAATAGAATAGAAAATAATTAATAGAAGAATAGAATACAAAATAAAAGCATAGATGTTATTATTTTTCTGCAACATGCTGACATCTAGTGGCAGTTTTGGGCCACTACAACTTGTTTTCTATATGGTTTTGGTTTCTCCCTTTTGCTGTTTAGTAGTTCAGTCTTAGCTGGACCTTCCCCACTTCCCTGGAAGATGGCATTCAGAAGATGGCTGGGAAGGTGATAAAGTTTAGGAGGCGTTTCCAGACATGTGCGGTTCGTTTTGTTCCTAATTAAAATTTGGACACATTTTTCATTATTAGGAAATTTGGATGTATACAGTTTTCCAAATTACAATAGTAACACATTTAAACAAATCTGAAATAACAAAACAAAATTTTGGATAAATTTAGAATTTGAATAGTTGTCTCATCAAATTTGAATAGTTTTCAAATCAAATTTAAATAGTTTTCAAATCCAATCTGAATTTCCAAAGCGAATAAAATAGAATAGAAAATCAAGGAATAGAATAGAAAATAATTAAGAGAAGAATAGAATAGAAAATAAAAGAATAGAATACAAAATTAAAGAATAGAATAAAATAGAGTAAAACGGGACAGAATAGCAAATAAAAGAATAGAAAAAAAGGGATAGAATAGAAAATAATTAATACAAGTATAGAATAGAAAATAAAAGAATAGAATAAAACGGAGTAAAACGGGACAGAATAGAAAATAAAAGTATAGAAAAAAAAGGGATAGAATAGAAAATAAAGGAATAGCGCAACATAAAACAAAATAGGAAATAAAGAAATAGAATAGATAAAAATAGAAATAATATAACCATCTTCAGAAAATCCAATTTAAAATAGAATACATTCAAATTCAAATAGAATAGAAAATAAAAGAATATAACCATTTCCCAAAATTCAAATAAATTTGAATTAGAATAGAACATAAACTAGTAGAATTGACTAGAATAGAACAGAATAGAATAGAAAAAAACAATAGAATATAATAGAACAGAAAGAATATAACCATCTTCCGAAACTCAAATACAGGCGGTCCCCGGGTTACAAACATCCGACTTACAAACCACTCCTACTTGCCAACGGAGCAAGGCAACAGGAAGTGAGAGGAAATCTACCCCTGGGAAGGCAAATTCACTTCTGTAAGAGTTATTATGGGAAAAAGGGGTCTCCACTGAAGCTTTATCACCAATCCTTGTTTCCACAACAACCCAAAATCTTCAAAATCCGATTGTCACAGGGACAGAAAGTGAGGTGAAATCTTCTGAACGGGGGCACATATAGTAAAACAAATGTTATAGGGGGGTTACCCCTTCCCTATGCTATCCAAAAAGCATAAAAAATATTTTTTTTGCTGGAGCTGCACTTAAAAAATGTAGCTGTTCCGGTTTACATAAAAATACAACTTAAGAACAAACCTACTGTCCCTATCTTGTTTGTAACCTGGAGACTGCCTGTAAAATAAATTTGAATTGGAATAGAATAGAAGATCAAATAATATAACAGAAAACAATAGAATAAATTGTAGAAAGTGATAGAATAGAATATAACCATTTTCCAAAATTCTAATTTTGAATAGAATAAATTAGAATAGAACAGGAAAGAATAGAAAATAGAATATAATAGAAAACCCAATAGTATAGACTGGAATAGAAAGAATATATCCATCTTCCAAAATTTGAATTTCAAATAGAATAGATTTGATTTGAATGGAATTTGTATGCAATTTGAATGGAATTCTAAACATTTGAATCGATTCAAATTAGGATAAACAAAACTCTGAAAATGAATTAAACTAATTTAACCAAATTAGGAAACATTTTTTGCACTATTACATTTGTTTTGCTGCAATATTGAACCCTATGGACTAAGACTGGGATGCCATGTGCGTTCATGTGCGTGTAAAGGCAGGGGTCCCAATATTTTTGGTAATATATAGTGTACATACAATATACACAAAATGGGGAACACATAAAAGCAGGGGAAACTGGAGGTGCAGGGAGCAGATGGTAAGGGCTGAAACAACTGGGATCAGGAACAAGGAAAAGGCAGCATGGTACAGGGTAAGAGCAAGATCAGGATCAATGGCAAACAGAATCTAGTAGCAGAAAAACACAGGAGTGAGAGGCACTAGTAGGGGAGGGTCTAAATAACCTCACAGCAGCCATCATCAGGTGGAAACTGATTACTGGGTTCTGTTGGCTGCTGTGGGACACCTGCTGGTGGACACCAAAACTACAGCCTTCCACTCTGCGAAGCACAGTGCTGATCCAGGTCCTGACACAAATTCTGAGTAATGTAAACTATCTATAATCAATACTTTTTGTAAAATTAAGATGTAAATTAAAATATCACTTTGTAAACTTTAATTTAATACATTTTACCAAAATAGTTTGCATTTAGGTGTTCTTTTTTAATACAATGAGTAATAACTGTCTGGGCGCAACATACCTCATAATGGGTAATAGGCAGCATGGTACAGGGTAAGAGCAAGATCAGGATCAATGGCAAACAGAATCTAGCAGCAGCAAAACACAGGAGTGAGAGGCACTAGTAGGGGAGGATCTAAATACCCTCCCAGCAGCCAGCATCAGGTGGAAACTAATTACTGGGATCCTTCGGCTCCTTGGGGACACCTGCTGGTAGACACCAAAATTACAGCCTTCCACTCTGGGAAGCACAGTGCTGATCCAGTTTGTGACACAAATTCTGAGTAATGTAAACTATCTATAATCAATACTTTTTGTAAAATTAATATGTAAATTAAAATATCACTTTGCAAACTTTAATTTAATACATTTTACCAAAATAGTTTGCATTTAGGTGTTCTTTTTTAATACAATGAGTAATAACTGTCTGGGCACAACATACCTCATAATGGGTAATAGGCAGCATGGTACAGGATAAGAGCAAGATCAGGATCAATGGCAAACAGAATCTAGCAGCAGCAAAACACAGGAGTGAGAGGCACTAGTAGGGGAGGATCTAAATACCCTCCCAGCAGCCAGCACCAGCGGGAAACTGATTACTGGGATCCGTTGGCTCCTGGGGGACATCTGCTGGTGGACACCAAAACTACAGCCTTCCACTCTGGGAAGCACAGTGCTGATCCAGGTCCTGACACAAATTCTGAGTAATGTAAACTATCTATAATCAATACTTTTTGTAAAATTAAGATGTAAATCTAAAATATCACTTTGTAAACTTTAATTTAATACATTTTACCAAAATAGTTTTCATTTAGGTGTTCTTTTTTAATACAATGAGTAATAACTGTCTGGGCGCAACATACCTCATAATGGGTAATAACAGGAATATTTCTAATTAGTCACGGCTGGTCTCTTTCATTGGAGTTAACAATAGAATGTAACAAAATTAACACTCCTTTAGGAGATGTTTAAAACCTTGAAATTCTGGGAGAAGTGAGCGGGAGGCAATCGGAAAACAGACTCTCCCACTGACAGCTCTCTCCTCTATCTTGTCCTCCGCACTCGTCTGATTATATTAAAGTCTCTGTCAATCGTCTATTTACGTACATTCTGGGAAGACAATGAGCTGTCAGTCATAGGGTAATGAAAGGCAGACGCCAAAATCCAGCCTGGAATTGTCACTTTCTGCTTCTCACACACCTGAAGGAGAGTATTGCACTGTCACCTATTATATCCACCGAATGTTCAGTCATATTAACCGAACGGTTAAAGTAAGGCGACAGCTTTACATCACGGGAATGAAGATTATGGATGCCTTGTGTATGCATATGCTTAATTTGGACATAAACTGTTATAAAATGAAACTTTATTTTAAAAGTTGACTCCAACTTTTCATTAGAATTCTTAGATTCTACTGTAACTTTTTCTCTCTAGCTTGATTTAGACAAGGGCAGGGGTTGCCCATTCTGAACCCTTGAAGCTTCCCTGAGATGTACAAGGGGCACCTCAGGTTCGATTTAGCTTTAGTCATAGTCTTTTGACTAAAATGCCATTTTGGTTTTAGTCGTATTTTAGTTATCTGAATTGTTTTAGTTTTAGTTGTATTTTGTGGACTTAAATCAAATGGGTTTAGTTAAATTGTAATGGATTATTTAACCACTTGCTTAGTGGGCACTGAGGCCCAGGCTGCAATTTCTTGCCCAACTTTCTACCTCCCAGGGGCAGCAGCCCCATCAGAACTGGAACCCTCCCTAGCCACTTCAAGGCCGAGCCTATTTTTTGGGTTCGGTGTTTACGAGCTAAAAGCAGTTTTTTTTTGCTATAAAATTACTTAGAACCTCCAAACATTATATATTTTTTTCTAACACCATAGAGAATAAAATGGCGGTCAGTTTATTTGGTGGAGGGGGGATTATGGTGTGGGGTTGTTTTTCAGGGGTTGGGCTTGGCCCCTTAGTTCCAGTGAAGGGAACTCTTAAGATGTCAGCATCCCAAGACATTTTGGACAATTTCATGCTTCCAACTTTGTGGGAACAGTTTGGGGATGGCCCCTTCTTGTTCCAACATGACTGCTCACCAGTGCACAAAGCAAGGTCCATAAAGACATGGATGAGCGAGTTTGGGGTGGAGGAATTTGCTCTCTCTTGTTCCTGCTCCCTTTTGTTCCTGATCCTGATCCCAGTTTTTTCCCCCCCTTCCTATCTGCTCCCTGCACCTTCTGTTTTCCCTGCTTTTCTGTGTTCCCCATTTTGTATATATTGTATATAATTAGTTGTAGTTAGGCTTTCTGTTTGTTATGTTGATTATATAGGTATTCTGTTACTGGGTTTTTGTTCATTTATATTTTATGTTTGCTGTGTGCAGGTATTGGGATGCATTTCTCCTGAGTATAGCCACGCAGATCTGGCCATCCCTGCTGCTGATCCCTAACAATTTGTGGCATGCTGGTCTTTCTAATAAGAAAACCCAGAATTAGCTAATAGTAGTTAGTCTCATTTAACTAAACTTGCAATGTAATCTTGAAGATGTCTCACCGCTTTTCCAGATGGCTCTGACCATCAGTTCATATAATGGTACTCATTCATTAAAATAGTGAAAAGGAAGAATGAGAACATGTACAACATCAGATGGCCTCAAGGTGGTGGTGTACAAGGACGTTGCTGAGTGTAGAAGGGATCAGGGCAGGTCGCTGGTTGGACACTTTACTAGCAGTGGTTAGTAATGGCAGCAAACAGTAGTGTCAGGACAGGCAGCGTTCAATATCATAATACATATCCAGCCAAAGGTCAGGGGAAGGTGCCAATCAGTAGCTTAATCCGTTATCCAGGCAAGGGTCAGGGCAGGTTGCAGTCCAGGAGGTAATCCGTGTCCAGGCAAGGGGTCAAGCAGGGTGAGACACATCAGAGTGAAGTGCAAGTTCACAGGCCAGGCAACTGAACACTTTGACAATCTCTGAGCCTTCAAATAGAGCGCTCACAGTGGTGCCAGCCAATCATTGCAGAGGAGTTGGAACAGGTGGCGGCAAGCCTTTGCCCAGCAATGAGGATGCCTTCCGCTGTCAGCCGGTGGTAGCAAATGTGGCGTAGCAGGACTTGTTGACAGCAACTGACACTGAACGGCAGAACAGTATGCTGTGGGGTTAAGGAGAGGGGGGAGCATGTTCCACTCTGAAAACACGATCTATCTATCTATCTATCTATCTATCTATCTATCTATCTATCTATCTATCTATCTATCTATCTATCTATCTATCATCTGTCCATATACACTGTATCTAAGTATCAGATATCACTATTTTAATCTTACCCCCGTAGGGGCCACTGGTGATTGTGGTTCGTTTCCCACCCTGCACAGCCAGTCATGTGGATTTCCAAACACACTGAGTTAAGCAGCCCTTGCACTTTGTTTTTTTTTTTTGTTTTATTAGGGTAATTAAACTTGGAAGGGGATAGGGTGCATATGGGATGTCCACTTGATTGAAGGAATATATATAGGGACTTAACTATATACACTCCCGGATATACAACTTTCTTTCACCTCCAGCACAACACTTGCTTGCAGACTATCACTCCCAGGACCAGCTAGCACTGATATGGGGACCTAACACTGACTCAGACACTGTCAAGCCCAAAGCAAATTCCCTTTGCAGGCAGGGACCGCTGGGCCCCTATGGTGTAGCAAAAAGAGAAGTCCTTGGTGCTAGCTGTCCTACATGTGGCTACTGCTCCCAGGACTCCCAGTACCACCTCTTCAGGCCCTGCCAGCCCTCCTGCCTGCAGCTGCCTCTTTTCACTGCCCGTGCCACCACAGTCCTCCTGACTGGCACTGTACCCATCCCAGACTGCTCCACCCTAGTCCTCTCAGGCGTGCCTCCCAGTCCTCCTGACTGTGTGTCACTCACCAGCCCTCTTAGAAGTTCCGGTTCTCCTGAAGACTTGCCCGGTAGTGTTCTCCTGCTGTCCTCTCCTTGCTCCCAGTGCCTCCTGTTCAGGACACCTCCGTGTGTCTTGAGAGGGTCCTGTCCGCACACGAGCCCAGGCCCAAGGTCACCCCCGCTAGACTGGGGAGCTCCCTCAAAGGCCACAACAACCTAATACTCCATCTTCAGCTTCCACCCAAACTCTCTTCCCCAGCTGGGCTGACCCTGAATATTTGAGGGATCCTGCCCCCTGCCAATCCAAGTTGGGGATTGGTTAGGGCCTTCAGAATACTCCAGGCAACTCCACCTTGCCCCTCTCCCCCCCCACCCCAGACTGGGGAGCTCCCTCAAAGGCCACAACAGCCTAATACTCCATCTTCAGCTTCCACCCAAACTCTCCTCCCCAGCTGGGCTGACCCTGAGTATTTGAGGGGATTGGTTAGGGCCTTCAGAATACTCCAGGCAATTCCACCTCCCATTCTTCTAGAAGGTACCAGAACATTCGAGAAGTAGGGGGAGGTCTCGGTGATGCTGCCTGTGAGTCATCCAGCTCTTCCTGGATTTCTGCCCAAACCAGGACAAAAGCACAGAAATTTACCTCCACTCAAACACCAAAAAACCTATCTACAATTTTAGCACTAGAGGGTGCTACACTACTAAAGCTCAGTGTTGGCAAGCATAGATATAAATCCCAGAGTAAAGGCCAGCCAGTACCATGCTGGCATGCTGGCATGTATTTATAGACTTAATGGATCCAAATAAAGACAACACCCATTGCCTGTGAATAGCCTGTTCTTTAAATGAATTACCAGTCCACCAGACTGATGGACGGACAGATAAACAGACAACCAGAGAGACGAATGTATCAATGAAAAGGGCAGAGAGAAGGCTAGACATAAACAAATTACTCATTGCATTTTCCTACAAGGAATTGACTCATACTATGGAAAAAAACCCTTGGCAATCTGCATAAAGCTTGATATTTTAATGATTCTTCTCAGCAAAGTCCCGCATTCTCGCTAATCTCTCGTAGTTCAGAATGATCGTATGAATATTTCATATAAAGTTTGCTGTGTTCGGGGGGCATCTGGAGGAAAGTCAGGAGGGAAGGAACCTTGGGGAGACACAGGGGAATTCACATGCATTGAAGTCTGGTAATGGTGGAGTGTATTAACGATTGTAAATCAGGGCAAGGCGGGAGATGATGGTGTAGACGGCAGTAGAAAGACAGCACATTCTGACAGATGACGGCGTATTGTGGCAGCTTGCGGAGTAAGGTAGTTTCAGGTGAACGGTTCTTGTCATTCTACTAATGATGGCTGGATAGCAGTTAGGGAGCGGGAAAGATTGCTCTTTGTCTTATCACGCTGTGGAAATGCTCTTGGATTTAAACAACTGCATACCTGCTGGTACTGTGTGTGTTGATATTGCTTACTACAAATGTTCTACAGGAATAAAATGAGTTATGTGCAGAAAACATTAAGCCAGAGCTGTAGGTGGCTGTAAAGGCCTACAAGTTTGAATGAAAAAATGTGTATTTAACCCCTCCAGGTCCGCGCTATTGCCGAAATACGGCTCCAGCGCGGACCTGAAATGCCGGGAGGACGTCCATGGACGTACTCCCACTGCGCATGCTCCCGCGCGCCCCCTGGAGGCAGCGGCGGCGCGCGCGCGCCGCACGCTGCGCGAGCGTGCCCGCGGGTCGGGCGGACTCGATGTCCGCCCGAGACCCGCAAACACCTTCAGGAGCCTCAGAACGGGGAACCGCCGTTGTAAACACGGCGGTTCCCCGTTCTTTGACAGGGGACATAGCAGATCTACTGATCCCTGTCACTGGGATCAGTTAGATCTGTTATGTCCCGACCAGCCATGCCCCCCCACAGTTAGAACACACCCAGGGAACATATTAACCCCTTCACTGCCCCCTGCAGGTTAACCCCTTCACTGCCAATGACATTTATACAGTAATCAGTGGACATTTAAATTTCTGATCGCTGAATAAATGTCATTGGTCCCAAAAAAGTGTCAAAATGTTCCGACATGTCCCCCCCAATATCGCATTACCGCTAAAAATCACAGATCGCCGCCATTACTAGTAAAAAAAAAAAAAATTATAAAAACGCCATAAATCAATTCCCAGTTTGTAGACGCGATAACTTTTGCGCAAACCAATCAATATACGCCGATTGCGATTTTTTTTTTTCCCAAAAATATGT
>BLSH010153429.1:73834-85989 GCA_018402905.1 Glandirana rugosa
TGGGACGGATTGTGTTGCTAGCAATGCAAGCATGTGTTGCTAGTCTAACACCCTAGGATGTGTTGCTAGTATAACACCCTCATTAAACTGTAAAGTGTATGACGACGAAACTCGCTAGACTGAAGTGATCCATCACCGAAGACGAATCTCCCTGTCTAAGAACAAGTTTTTGGTAACGGATGAGGATATCCCGGTCCAATGTCGACAACGACATTCACTGTGTAATAACAACTTTTTAGTAGAGGATCAAGATTTCCCTCTCAAAGGTCGACAACCACACTCGTCACGTAAAGAACGTGGTTTTATTTTTCAGGTTGATGCAACCACAAAATTTTTTTTTTTTCCATAATTAACCATAATTATTTAAGGAGATGATTTTTCAACAATAATGTGTCACTTACAGCAACAGCTGTAACCTGGCCCTATAGGAGTAGGCAATGGTTTTTGAACAAGAATCTGTCCCTCTAAGCAGAAGCCACTACCTAGTGAAGTCAGATCGCTCAAAGCAGCAGTATGTGAAATGTCAAATTACTCCCACAATATGATCGTTGTGTAGGATCCCACAATCTGATCGTTGTGTACGAACGTAACGATCGTTGTGTTAGGCAGGGTTTGATCTGCAATGTGTCACTCAAAGCAGCAGTATATGAAATCTCAAATTACTCCAACAATCTGATTGTTGTGTACGATCGTAACGATCGTTGCGTTAGGCAGAGTTTATTCTGCAATCTCCAACTCTAAGCAGCAGTATTTGAAATCTCAAAATCCTCCAACAATCTGATCGTGTACGATCGTAACGATCGTTGCGTTAGGCAGAGTTTATTCTGCAATCTCCAACTCTAAGCAGCAGTATTTGAAATCTCAAATTCCTCCAACAATCTGATCATTGAGCACGATCGTAGCGATCGTTGTTTTATGCAGAGTTTGATCTGCAACTCAAAGCAGCGGTATGTGAAATCTCAAATTTCTGCTATCTGTCCTCAGAGCAACAGCACAGCAGTAGTAAAGTATCTCAGGATGCAGGATCAGATGTTGTTAAAATGTCTCTAATCTCTCCCTGACGCCGTCAGCTACCTCTCCCTACAGCTAACCCAAGAGCATGTGACTGCAGCATCAAATGACTCCAGCTTATAAAGAGGCTGGGTCACATGATGCACTGGCCAATCACAGCCATGCCATTAGTAGGCATGGCTGTGATGGCTTCTAAGGGCAAACCAGTGAAACGCTTGTTGATTGGCTGCCCTGCAGCTTCTCAACACGTGGAGTAAAAAACCAGAACCCCGGACCGAACCCGAACGTTTTTTGAAATGTCTGTGTTCGGGTACGGGTCCTGGACACCCGAAAGTTTGGTACGGACCTGAACGTTACAGTCCGGGTTCGCTCAACAGTATTCGGCATAGCTGTCACACAGACCCATCTTTGCCCAGCTACACCTATTTAAGTTGCTATGCACTAGCATATTATCCTCCTACACAATAGGCTGCCCTCTGTGTTGGGTTCTGTTAGTTCCCTACATTGATTCTCGTGGGAGATACTTGTGGATGTGCTGGGAGGACGGGACAAGGCGAGCTACATTTGGTCCCCCCAGTGACCACACGGGGGTTTTTCCTCATTAGCTGACTTTTATACTACTCCCCTGCTTTATTTGGGGACACCACATGTTTCCAGCCCTACTTTGGCTGGCCTACCTTCTTTTGAAATCACAAGGAACCAAAGTTATACAGTGGTTTTCTCCCTGAGGAAGAAGTATGTTACATATCTATAAAACTTCGAAACATGTTGGAGAGGGAACCAAACCTTCAATATCAGGATACAATTCACACCTGAGGGTTTGCAAGCTCCCACACTGTTATCTTTGTATTCATTGGTTCTTATGCTGTGTATATTCATGGTTGCGTACGGTAATTGGCCTGCTTTCCATGTAACTATTTTAACCTTGATTCAATAAATTGTATACTTTTTCATACTTTTATTTCATTGTGGGAACTTTGTGCTGCGTCAAATCCCTGTGGGCCTTCCTCTTTGTACTATCAATGATGGGGTACTATTCTTTTGACTGACACCAACAATGGGGCATAGTTTCTTCCACTGACACCAGTTGGGGGTACTATTCCTCCCACTAATACCAATGATAGGGCACTGTTCCTCCTACTTACCACCAAGCCTGAGGCCATGCTGATGCTGGGCCCGGGACATTTTATACCCCCATCGGCCACAATCCGCCTGCCCTAAAGCCTGTAGGATAGTAAACTGGGCCTTCGTTTGAGGCCCATACTGTAGGCTGCAAGCCCATGAAATAAGCTGACAGATCCATCGAGAATAGGAAGATTTGGATCAGATGTTGTTAAAATGTCTCTAATCTCTCCCTGATGCCGTCAGCTACCTCTCCCTACAGCTAACCCAAGAGCATGTGACTGCAGCATCAAGTGACTCCAGCTTATAAAGAGGCTGGGTCACATGATGCACTGGCCAATCACAGCCATGCCATTAGTAGGCATGGCTGTGATGGCTTCTAAGGGCAAACCAGTGAAACGCTTGTTGATTGGCTGCCCTGCAGCTTCTCAACATGTGGAGTAAAAAACCAGAACCCCGGACCGAACCCGAACGTTTTTTGAAATGTCTGTGTTCGGGTACGGGTCCTGGACACCCGAAAGTTTGGTACGGACCCGAACGTTACAGTCCGGGTTCGCTCAACACTATTCGGCATAGCTGTCACACAGACCCATCTTTGCCCAGCCAGGGCCGGTGCAAGGATTTTTGACACCCTAGGCGAAACCTGATTTTGCCGCCCCCCCATTGGCTCCGCCCCTAACTGAGATTTTTCTGGTGCCTCTCAACCTATTTCTTGGCCTGCACCTCTGGACTCGGTCAGAAGACAAATAGTGGTGACAGGCTGGGGTAGTATATAGACAGTTTATAGGGACAGGCTGAGTAGTAAATAGACAGTATATAGATAGTGTATATGGACAGGCTGGGTAATATAGGGACAGTATATAGGGATAGGCTGAGTAGTATATAGACAGTATATATGGGCAGGCTGGGATAGTATATAGACAGTATATATGGGCAGGCTGGGTAGTATATAGACAGTATATATGGGCAGGCTGGGTAGTATATAGACAGTATATAGGGGCATGCTGAGTAGTATATAGACAGTATATAGGGACAGGCTAGAAGTGCAGTAGAAGCCGACAAGGCACGCTGGGAGTTCTGGTTCCACAACAGCTGGCAGGTGACAGTGAACTTTTTAACTCATAGCTGGCCTCCTGCCTCCACTCACCACATCCAGGGCTTTGGCACTGAAGGTCCCCTAGGGCCAGGTCTTCCTCAGCACGTCGGCACATGTTTGTGATGTTGGTGTGCGCTGTGCAGAGCAGAAATATGTTCTCCGGGAGCGAGGCATGGCCATAAAGGTTCCCAGCCAGCTGCTGACCATGCAGTGGAGAGGGGGAGTGCAGGTCACCAGGGAGAGCGGCACTGTTTAGGGCAGACTAGTGGGACACCTGGGGAATTCCCACTACAACAGAGACCCCCAGAACTCCTCATTCCTGTGTCTCTCCAGCGGGATCGTTCCGTTTCTATGATTGCTCCACACGCCTTCATTGTGAGGAGGATGCAGCGGGGATGTGCTGTCCAGCCTGGCAGCCTCTGATATGATAATCTGCACAGCGACCTCCACGTGGGTGCGGGGGCAGCTATGGTGCTGACCAGTGTCAGTGGAGACATACAACGCTTCTGGCCGTGGCTCTCCATTCTCCTCTCCAGACCAATGATACTGTGTGGGGGGGGGCGTGCTCTGGCAACCTCGGATCTCCCGCTCTCCCTTCCCCTGCTTTGACACAAGCGGCCTGGGACTGGGAGGGGCGGCTGGTATACTGTCCAGCGCGGCTCTGCTCTATGATGAGATGATGTGATCATGCAGAGCAGCCAGTGACAACAGCGGCCAGGCGCCCTAGGCGGCAGTGCGCCCTAGGCGGCCGCCTACTCCGCCTACTGGTAGAGCCGGCCCTGTGCCCAGCTACACCTATTTAAGTTGCTATGCACTAGCATATTATCCTCCTACACAATAGGCTGCCCTCCGTGTTGGGTTCTGTTAGTTCCCTACATTGATTCTCGTGGGAGATACTTGTGGATGTGCTGGGAGGACGGGACAAGGCGAGCTACATTTGGTCCCCCCAGTGACCACACGGGGGTTTTTCCTCATTAGCTGACTTTTATACTACTCCCCTGCTTTATTTGGGGACACCACATGTTTCCAGCCCTACTTTGGCTGGCCTACCTTCTTTTGAAATCACAAGGAACCAAAGTTATACAGTGGTTTTCTCCCTGAGGAAGAAGTATGTTACATATCTATAAAACTCTGCTCTGCCCTCTGTATGAATGTGTATCCCACTTCTGCAAAGGGGGGATTGTTTGCTCATCCTTATGGGTCCTGTGGTAGTTTACTTCCTAGATGTTTTTGATGCTTAGGTCTCCCTCTGTAGCTTCCAATTTAGAAGTGTGAGTTGGGGTGAGCTACCCCTCTTCACCCCTTTGGTATTACTGCATCTTTCCTGGTTTATTTGGCTTCCCCACAACTTCAGATCTCTAATTTCTACTTTGGTAGAAACCTATCTTTGGGATTGATATCCCACTCAAGCTTGTGCACTCCCTGAAACGAGTACTTCTCCCTCTCTGGAGGTTTCATCCTCAGTCCGATCCCTCTCATAAGGTACCTCTTGACCTTCAAGCTTGAGAGGGATCAGTCCCTACGACCTCTTCTCTAGTAAGGACATGACTCTTCAGGGTCTTCCAACAGATCTGGACCCTGCTCACAGAACTAACCTTAGTACATTTTCCTGGCATCCATGGAATGTTCAGGAGACCTCTCTAAGGGTCAATTACCTAAATTCTAGCAGTTCGAATAATGAAGGTCCTGTCGTTTGCAAACCTTGTCTAGAAGCACATTGTCAGGTAGGTAGGATTAGTAGCCTTAGATCAACATTGAGTGAGGCTGTTTAGCTGAAGTCCTTACTCACAAAATAAACTCCCTGTGAACCCTACATCCCAGCCCCTATACCACCACCACCACCTTCTGTCAGGAACTTGGGCAAGATGTCACAGAGGCTTTTCTGTTTCAATGGTATTTATTGAGGTTCATAGAACATACAAAATGGTTGTACAATGTACAAAGTATAAAGAAGGAAGGTGGATCATAAGGCATACCAGTGCATACAAATTTTTCAATAAAGAAAGCATGTCTGATATTGCATTGAAAAACTATAAAGGGTATTAAGAGTTATAAGAGTATAGAAATGGGACAGCAGGGGCCAAAATTCACCCCTGTACCACCAAAAACTAGCAATTAGAGTGTGTGTTCCTTACCAGAAAGATCATAGTCTGTATGGTGTTGGGAGAAGCGGGCCCAGAAAAGGCACATGCTGTCACAGGGCACGCAGCAACCTGAAGACAGGGAGCTAAGAGAGTCTAGTCAAATAATAATGTGTCCTGTGACAGCAGGCTTACATAAGCAGTGGGAGAAGAGAGAAAGAAGAGACAGGAAAAAAAGATAAAAATAAAGGGGGGTGAGGTAGAACAGGGTGGAGGGTAAGGGGGTGGCTCTTATGGAGGAAATGGTAGGGGAAGGGTCAGAGCAAGAGCTGGGTTCATCACCTTGCAGCAGACTCCTGAATGAAAATGAGAGACCGGTTAGAGCGACCACAAAAAATAATTTGGGTCCCCCTCCCAATAATTGGAGATCCATGGGTTCCTGCAAGACTGGCAATAATTGAAGGGTGTGGATGTGCTACCAGTAAAATATTACTAGTGTATAAATGAATGCAAAGATGAGATGTGCAAGGAGATGCTACCAATTCATTAATACATTTATAAAATAATACATAATAGAAAAATGTATAATAAAGATGGAAAATTGATAATAACTGAATAAACAATACGTTTCACACATTAAAGCTGAAAATCTTGCTAGATAATTCACCCCATGGTGAACATAAAGTGCTGAGTGCTATATTGCTAAGGTGCACAAGATGTGTAAATAGTTCTCTTTCGTAATCAATATGTGATTCCAAAGAATTTTTTTTTTTTGTGTAGGGTTGTGAATAGTCCAATGTGTATAAGAACCAACAATCCCCTTGGAATCGTGCCAATCAGGATTTCAATCACTGTGATTCTTCTTTCCATGAAATCTCCACAATCCTTCCTACAGATGTGCAATATAACCAATAAAAAAAAGGTGCAACATGCTCGTGCAACATGGATATAACTCATTTATTTTGTTTACAAACGATTTTTATTGGAAGAGCAAGATACAGTACAGAATATAGTACTGATACCATATATCAAATGACCATACAATCTGGTTATATAAAATAGAATATTATTAAAAGTAAAGTGGATTAATTCTCAAATACAGCAAATAAGTAATGATGAAATATCATATAATATCGACCATGGAACACTATAGGTGATGAGGGGTGTGCCAGATTTTCCATTTGTTATGGAAGATATGCATAGTATCATTAATGGTGTGGAATATAAATTCTGTCAGTTTGACTGACTCCATATGTGAGATAACCTGTGGCCAGGGTAGATTTGGCGTTTGCCAATTACAAGCTATTGTCCATTGGACCGAGCTGAGCAGGGAGTGAATTAGATTCATCACAGAATGGGGAATATCTGGTATAGATAAGTAGAGTAGACAAATTTGGGGGGATAGAGTGACTGACTTGTCCGTGATTTTTAGGATCGAAGAGGTTGTTCTGTGCCAAATAGATTTCAGAAGAGGGCAATCCCAAAAAATATGTAAAAGAGATCCCAGGGAATCACATCCTCTGAAACACTTGGGGGGAACCGATGGGTAGAAGGAGTGGATTTTTAGTGGAGTCAATTACCACCTTGTAAATATTTTGATAGGGGTTTCTTTAAAGGCCGGTGTCTTGTTGCTTCTTCTCAAATTTCCTATCATTGTTTCCCAATCGTTGATGGATACCACCTGCCCTAAGTCTGTTTCCCACTTTAACAAGAATCAGTCTTAACTGCATTATCAATAGCATTCAAATGGATATATAGCATAGACATGAGTCCTCTCTCTCTAGGAGAATTGATACATACAAGTTCAAAGGGGGAGAATGGAGGGTTTAAATTGAGTGGATATTGGGAGTGAAAGAAGTTTTTGATTAAAGAATAATTATTCAATTGGGTCAATGGGAGATGGAATTTTTGATGAAGATGATCGAAAGAGATAAATTGGTTGTTATCTGTGAGTGAGATGATATTGGTTAAATGATTGGCGATCCATATTGCGTAATCAGATTTGTCTTTAAAGGCTGGGCTGAAATTGGGGTCTCCTATAAAAGAGGCTAAAGGAGGGGTGGGAGAAATTAATTTATATATGGACTTGTAATGGTTCCAAAATTGGAGTAGTTGTGAGACTATGAGATTGCAAGAGTGGATAGGTCTATTTAGGTTTTGCTTGGACCATAAGATTCCCTGTAAATAGTAAGGAGGGATTAAAGAGGTTTCAAATTGTAACCATGGTATATTTTTAACTTTGGAGAACCATTGTGAAAGATGTGATAGTCTAGATGCAGTATAGTATAGCCATAGGTTTGGGAGGCCTAAGCCGCCTTCTTTTTGTGATTGATGAAGTAGGTCGTTGCTACATCTGGATTTCTTACCAGACCAGATGAATTTATTCATCTCTTTTTGCAAGGATTCTATTTTATATCGCGGGATACTAATCTGTAAGGTGCGAAATAAAAAGAGCTTTGGAAGAATAATCATTATTACAGCACAGAGCCTGCCTAAAAAGGAGATACGATAAGCTGACCATGCTTTTAAAAAGTTTCTGATCTGAATGAAAAGACCAGGAAAGTTGTCACGATATAAGGATTTAAAGTCTGAAGAAATTTGAACTCCGAGATATCTAAAGGAGTCAGTGCACCATGAGAAAGAGAAATTAGACTTGATAGAGCAGGCCAAATTGGGGTGGATATTTATTGGAAGAATAGAACATTTGGATTGATTTATTCCTAATCCTGATAAGTCTTTAAAAATCTTTAATTACGAGATCAGGTTGGGAATGGAAGTAAGTGGGTTTGATAGAAACAATATGGCATCGTCAGCATACATGCTGATTTTATATTCCGAGGGGCCTTTAGTATATCCTGAAATTTTAGCGTTGTTTCTGATAGCGCAAGCAAGAGGTTCAAGAGAAAGGGCAAATAAGATGGGAGAAAGGGGGAAGCCTTGTCTGGTTCCTCTTTTCAGTGAGAAAAATTCAGAGTTGCTGCCAGGGATTCTGATTCTTGTTTGGGGATGGTAATACAAAGCTTTGAAACCATGAATAAATGTATTGGAGAATCCGAATTTGTTTAGGATGAGATCAAGGTATGTCCAGCTAACGCTGTCAAATGCCTTGTTTATGTCTAAACTGAGCAAGCACATTTGACGAGATGACAGGCAGGCATCTTGGATGATATTATTTACCAGTCTGATATTATCAGTGAGTTGTCTATTAATGATGAACCCTGACTGGTCAATATGAACAAGAGTAGAGATAACTGACGCCAATCTATCGACCAACAATCAACCAAATATTTTCAAATCGTTATTTAGAATGGAAATAGGGCAGTAATTTTGTGGAAGGGAGTGATTTTTTTGGGGCTTAGGTAAAAGAGACATATTGGCTAGGGTCATTTCTGAAGGAAAATGGTTACCTTTGAGTATAAAATTAAAAAGTTTTGTTAAATGAGGGTTAAGTGAAGAGGCAAATTTTTTATAGTATGTGGGAGAAAACCCATCTGGACCAGGGGTGGTGGAAAACTTAAGGGACTGAATTATACCGAGAATTTCAGGGTCTGAACAAGGTTTATTAAGGGTGTCAATTTTTTGTGGTGTGAGGGAAGATAAGTATATATTATTAAGCCAATTTAATGATGATGGGGTAGGGGCTGGATGAGAGTTTGCTAAGAGGTCTTTAGAAAAATTTAGAAAAATGGCCTGAACTTCCTTTGGTTGGGAAACCATGTTACCCTTATTATTACAAAGTTTAAAAATATGTGGAGGACTGATTGATTGGTTTAATTTTCTGGCAAACATTGAGGCTTAGTTGTTGCCATGGAGAAGAAATTTTGCCTTGGAAAATCTAATATTTTTCTCAGTGTCTTTCGAAAGTAGTATATCAAGTGCAAGATGTTTATTCTTAATTTGTTGAATAAGGGATGGAGAGGTGGTGGAGCTAATTTTATTATAGAGGTCACGTAGGTCTCTGGATAGGGATTTGATGTCTGCTAGTCTGGCTTTATTTTTAGCAGAGACAATTTCAATCAGCCGCCCCCTCAGGACCGCTTTATGGGCGGTCCAGAGTGTAGTAGGAGAAACATCATTTGTATCATTTGTTTTAAAATAATCATCGATGCCCTTAGTTATTTGTTGTTGGATAATAGGGTCCGATAATAGAGAGTCATTCAGTCTCCAAGAGTAAGGGGAGGTAGGTAAACATATGTATGTAGTTTCAAAAGATACTATGTGATGATCTGACAGGGTCATGGGATAATATCTGCTTTTATTGAATTAACAAGGAGTATGGGTGTAGTAAAAATATAATCTAAAGGGGCAAAACTATTATGTGGGTGCGAGTAATATGTATATTCTTTTATACCGATGTTGTGTGTTCTCCATGCATCTATTAATTGTAGGGAGTTCAGGGATCTATTGATTGTTTTAGAGAAGGCTCTAGAGGATAGGGATGGGGTGTTTCTATCTAGGGATTGGTGAGCTACTAGATTGAAATCCCCTCCAACAACAAGGTGAGGGGAAATGAAATTGTCTAGAGTGTTAAAGAAATTGTTGAAAAAGGTGGAATGAGCCTCATTGGGGGCGTATACAGAGGCAATAGTTATCCCTCGACCGTTAACCTTACCTTGTAATATAATAAAACGGCTTTCTGGGTCTTTATAAATATGAAGAGTCTCGAAGATTAATGAGTTTTTAATAAATACTGCAACTTCTCTGGTTTTATTTTGGAAAGTTGTGTAATGGAGCTGTTGATATCTTTTATCAAAGTATTTGGGGTGGCTATTAGTGGCAAAGTGAATCTCCTGAAGGAGAATAATGTTAGCTTTCATCCTCTTATATTGTCTGAATGCTTTATTACGTTTGTTGGGGGTATTAAGTCCTTGAACATTGTGCGATATTATTTTAATCACCATGTTTAATGAGGAAAAAACGAGCAATGCTGACCGTGAGAATAAAGGCAATGGTACAGATATATAGTGTCTGTCGATATTAGGGGTTAAATAGGAAGTTAAAAACCTCCGACTGTATTTAATAATTAGGAAAATGTGGTTTAAGATAATGTGACGATCTATATCATAATGGTATTTATCTAATAATCTTCCAATGATATTTAATGTAAGAAACATTTCTAAGTACAACTTCAACAAGAAAATGTAAAGGGAGCCAAGAGACATGTAGTCTGTTGGCCTATAACCATGTCCAGAAAAGGGACAAAACCATCCCATTCTAGTCACTGAGTGTATACTGTTGCCCTGTCCCACCACCCGAGTAATCAGGAGGGGGAGGAGCCTCAAGAATCCAAGATGTATAGCCAAAAACATTGGCAGGATCCAGGTGTGAGAGTCAATGACAAGAGTGGGGTCAAACTAGCATGACGGACGGACTGTGCTGCATATTATATTGGTTAAAATTGTAATGCCTGTATCAGAATGGAAAGTCAAAGCAATCTTACAGGGCCATTATTAAGGTGCTTCATTTTTAACCCATTAAGCAGAATATATAGAACCTACAAACCTTCCTAACTACTACAAGATTTTACGGTTCCTGTACGTCCATTATGATATACATGTAATTATAGGAGCTTTAGCATATATGAGGTCCATAACAGTCTTAGAGTTAGTCCCAAGCTGTAGTGAAAAAAAAGGTGGGACTTTAATAGGATAAAACAATCCCCTCGGTTGTGAAATGCAGATATTGTGGATGACCGTTGGATGGGACAAGAGCTATGACTATATGTATGAATCCTGCCTGTGAGACGTTGGGATCACTTATCAGAGACTATTATGAAATATATACAATGTCAAGGTGAAAACTCTGGGGTAGACCCATCGCCATTAATCCAGTGAAGGTTTTGTAAGGCTCCAATTAGTGTGTCTGGTGAGGGGTCAGACCCCTGCGCAGTTGAAAATTGTAAATTAGGAGTTACTGCAATCTGTCCACTTATTACTTTCAGAGGGTTGGGGGGGGGGGGGGAGAAATATATTTAGAGCTTATATTCAGAAACTTTTGAAAACAAATGATTAGACCAGTGGAGGACCTCAGCATAAGTACTTGATATCCAGGATTGGGAGAAAGCAAGTGCTGTGATCCTCCATCATAACAGTCAAACTAAGTCACTGTGAATAACAATGTTACCCAAATCCAAAGTGAAGCTGGTGCATTAACTCCTTTGCACCATGTGGTGGAGCTAGAGACTGCAAAACTGCTGTGAAGCAAAGGGAGCCAGCTAGGCTGACCAATAAAGATTAGGGTAAGGACCTTTAGTTAATAATATTACATAGTTACATAGTTACATAGTCAGTGAGGCTGACCCATGTGTGTGTGTTTTTTTTATGTCAGTAATACGTTGTATATCCCCCAATGTTGTGGTCCCTTAGGTGTGCATCTAGTAGGTTTTTAAAATTATCTATACTACCAGCAGAAACCACTGTTTCTGGAAGAGAATTCCACATTCGCACTGCTCTTACCGTAAAGAACCCCCTACGCATCTTAAGGTTAAAACGCCTTTCTTTCATTCTCAGTGAATGGCCACGTGTCTTCTTGTTTTCCCTTGCGCTGAATAGTATTGCCCCTATAGTGGGGTCACCAGTACAGTATTTGTACATTGAAATCATATCCCCTCTCAAGCGTCTTTTCTCCAGAGAGAATAAGTTCAGTGCTTGTAATCTTTCCTCATAACTAAGGTCCTCTAATCCCTTAACTAGCTTTGTTGCCCTTCTCTGAACCCTTTCCAATACCAGGACGTCCTTCTTGAGGACCGGTGCCCAGAACTGGACGGCATACTCCAGGTGTGGCCTCACCAGGGACTTGTATAGTGGGAGAATTATTGATTTATCCCTGAAGTTAATCCCTTTTTT
>BLSH010153429.1:93801-137298 GCA_018402905.1 Glandirana rugosa
AAAGAAAAAATTGTGAAAAGCCACTTAATCATCCCCATGCTACATGTGTTATGATTAAGTGTACCCCCCGGCCCTAGACCCCCGGGGGAATAATTTCCCCCGAAGGTCTAAGGCTATTCGTGGGACGGGCGTCTGGGGGTGTTGGTGTCGGGTCGAAAGACCCCTTCTCCGAGAACCCCCCCCCCCCCCCCCCAGTCCATGCCAGGCACTTTGGATTTTAAGGGGAACCCCATGCAAATTTTTTAAAAAATTTGACAAGGGGTTTCCCCTAAAATCCAAACCAGATCCTTATCCAAGCATGCAACTTGGCCGGCCAATATAGGGGGGGACGAGCGAGCGCCCCCCCCCCTCCTGAACCGTACCAGGCTACATGCCCTCAACATGGGGAGTATGGGTGCTTTGGGGCCGGGGGGGGCAATGCACCCCCACCCCAAAGCACCTTGTCCCCATGTTGATGGGGACAAGAGCCTCTTCCCCAGAAAGCTGGGCTGTGGTTGTGGGGGTCTGCGGGCAGGGTGCTTATCGGAATCTGGAAGCCCCCTTTAATAAGGGGGCCCCCAGATCCCGGCCCCCCATGTGAATTAGTATTGTGTACATCGTACCCCTACTAATTCACCGAAAAGTGTTAAAAAAGAAAAAACCACAGGAGACAATTAGGGAAAAGTCCTTTATTAACCACTTCACCCCGGATTTCCCACTGTAGGACCAGAGCACTTTTCGGCACTGCTACGCTTTAACTGACAATTGCGCGGTCATGCAACGCTGTACCCAAATAAAATTTGCGTCCTTTTTTTCCCCACAAATAGAGCTTTCTTTTGGTGGTAATTTGATCACCTCTACGTCATTTCTGATCACCGCTATAAACAAAAAAATGACAAATCCAAAAAAAATAAATAAAAAAACAAATTTATTCATTGGTTTTGGCCGATTTATATTCTTCCTCATATTTTTGGTAAAAAAACCCCGCAATCGCGTGTATTGATTGGTTTGCACAAAAGTCGCTGCGTTTACAAACCATCAGAATTAATTTCTGGCTTTTACACTTTTTTTTTACTAGTAATGGCGGCGAACTACGATTTTTATCGGGACCGTGTTTACATCGGCGGTTCCCCATTCTTTCTCTCTGGCAGGTCATCGTGGCTCCCCGGCGGACATCGGGTTTGCCTGAGCCGTGAGCACACTCCTGCAGAGTACGGTGGGCACGTGGGCTCCCATCCACTAACTGCGCACATGGGGATCACCGCTTATATATGGTGATTCGCGGAATAGAGCCATACTGCTGCCATACATATACAGTACGTAGTCGGCAAGTGGCTAAAAAAGAAAAAAAAATAGTGTAATCCATCGTCAATCACGGCGAGCGATGGATCCGAAAAAAAAAAAACCCACAACAGCTCCTCCTCCATGGGAGGGCTCCCACTGTTTGTTTTGACAGTTTATTTATATGGAAGGGCAGGGCCACCCGGTGATGTAAGTGCGTGACCCGCCCCCTCTGATGTCAAAACAAACAGCGAGCAGACAGCGGGACCCCTCCCAACGGGGAGGAGCTGTGCACGCTGTCTGCCGCACAATGCATTATGGGGCGCTCCGCAGCGGCAAAGTTGCCCCATAATGTTCTAGGTAGTTCGGGGGGCCGAACAAATGGGTCGTTCGAAACTCCAAACGTCAAACGTTCGGTCCGAACTAATGCTCAGGCCAAACCGTTCGGCCAATCCTTAATGTTGACCAAGGCGAAGGCATCTGCAATCTGATCCAGGCAGTTTACATAGCAGCAGAGCTGGCTTAACAAGGCAGGATATGATCATCATGTGAGACAGAGTGGAAGCTGAGACTGGCAATTAACCTTTTTTAACCCGTTTTAACAAGGAGACATGGAATACATTAGAAATGTGCATATTATGAGGCAGGTCTAAAGCGTGACCCCTCCCCCTCGGAGGACCACCAGGTTTGATAGGAAAACGTCTATGGAAAGCAAGGAGGAGGACAGGAGCATGTACGTCCGAGGATGAGACCCAAGAGCGTTCCTCCGGACCGTACCCTTTCCAATGAACCAGGTACGGATCCTACCGGAATCAATGATAGATTGTATTTCATACTCCTCATGGTTTTCAATCTAAACTGGGTGAGGACATGGTACCAAGGTGGGAAAGTGGTTGCATACCAAAGGTTTTAATAAGGAGACTTGAAATACGCATACCAGAAGTGAGGTCTAAAGCGTAAGCCACTGGGTTGATCCAACGGAGAATATGGAAAGGCCCAATAAACCATTGTGCCAGTTTCAGTGAGGGAACACGGAGTCGGAGGTTGCAAGATGACAGCCAGACCCTCTCCCCAACTTGGTAGAAAGGCGCAGGTAGGCGTCTGTGGTCAGTATGGAGTCTGTACCTATAATTGGCACATCACAAGGACTCTTGGACCTGTACCCAAGTGGAATGAAGACCACAGAGATGCTCCTTCAGTGCAGGAATGCTCTGAGGAAAAAATGAGCCAGGCAACATGGATGGTTGGAAACAATAATTCGCCATAAACTGAGACAATTAGGAAGCGGTATTAACAGCACTATTGTGAGCAAACTCCGCCCAAGGTAAGAGGTCTGATCAGTTGTTATGGTGATCAGAAATGTAGCAACATAAAAACTGCTCCAAGGACTTGTTGGCTCGTTCTGTGGCCCCATTGGACTGCGGGTGATACGCAGAAGAGAAGGAAAGCTGAATTCCCAACTGTGAACAAAAGGCTCGCCAAAACCTGGACACACACTGGCTACCCCTGTTCGAGATGATAAACTTGGGTAGCCCATGTAAGCGACAGATCTCCCGAGCAAAAATGGAAGCCAGTTCTTTGGATGTGGGCAACTTCTTAAGTGGAATGCAATGAGACATGTTCGAGAACCGGTCAACCACCATAAGGATAACTGTTTTGCCCTGAGAGTTGGGTAACTCCACAATAAAATCCATAGACAGGTGGGTCCAAGGCCTCTCTCCATTGGATATGGGTTGTAGGAGGCCCACTGGAAGGTGTTGTGGGGTCTTACTCTGAGCACACACGGAACAAGCAGCTACGAAGGCAGCTACATCAGGAGACTAGGCCACCAGAATTGTTGGGAATAGCCCAAATGAGTTGATTCTTCCTTGGGTGGCCAGCAGCCTTGGGAGAATGGTAAGTCTGGAACACAGCAGTGCGGAGACTCTCAGGGGCTAAGCAGCGGTCACAAGGTTTCTCAGGAGGAGAACGGATCTGAGCGGCATTAATTCTGTCACCCAAAGGTGAAGTGACACTGGTACGAACAGTGTAATTGAAGCTTGACAAGAAAAGAGCCCATTGCACCCTTCTGGGAGAGAGGTGTTTAGCCTCAGACAAGAATGTGAGATTCTTATGGTCAGTCAGAATAAGAACCAGCACAGTGGTACCTTCGAGGAGATGCCTCCATTCCTTAAGGGCTAAAATGATAGCTAACAACTCTCTGTCCCCAATCTTGTAGTTGCATTCCACAGAAGACAATTTCTGGGAAAAGTAGCCACAAGGATGCATAGCGCTCTCAGAGGTAGGGCCTTGAGAAAGAAGGGCACCAACCCCAGTCTCAGATGCATCAACCTCAAGGAAGAAAGGTAACGTAGGATCAGGAAGTACCAACACAGGAGCAGAAACAAAGGCAGCCTTGAGACCCTCAAAGGCATTAATGGAATACGGAGACCAATTCTGTGGGTTGCCGTCCTTTCTGGTCATATCAGTCAGGGGTTTGACCAGAAAAGAGAAGTTACAAATAAACTTCCGATAATAATTGGCAAAGCCAAGAAAACGTTGCAGTGGACGTAAAGCCAAGGGTCGGGCCACTGTAGAACTGCTGAAAGTTTCTCTGGGTCCATTGAAAAACCAGCAGTGAAAATTACATAACCCAGGAATTTAACCTGTTCACGATGAAACTCGCACTTCTCAAATTTACAATACAGGTTATTATCTCTCAGCCCCTGAAGCACACGGAGGACAACTGTGTGGTGACTCTCTAGGGAATTGGAAAATATGAGGATATCATCGAGATAAACCACCACACATAGCTGCAACAAATCCCGGAGGACATTGTTGATCCTCACGAGATTGTTTGCCCCTCTAAAATGAAGCTTCATGAAAACAATTGCTCCCTTGAAGCGTTCAAACAATTCCGTAATCAACGGAATCAGATAAGCATTCTTAATCGTGAAGCAATTGAGACGCCTATAATCAGTACAAGGTCTCAGTTCACCAGTCTTCTTTTTAACAAAAAAAGAAACCAGCACCAGAAGGAGACTAATTTCCAGATGAATCCTCGAGAAAGCGTGCCGGCAACATACTCCTCAATGGCTTTGTCCTCCGAGACAGACAAAGGGTAAACCCGGTCATGAGGGGGTATGGCACCAGGTTGAAGGTCAATCGCACAATCATACAACAGGTATGGAGGCAAACTACTAGCTTGACCTTTGGCAAAGACATTGCTAAATTCGTGGTACTCCTCCAGCAGGGAGGAGAGTGAAGGGGTGCACAAGACTTTAGCCACTTTCTGAAAACATAGCTTACTGCATTGTGGCGACCAAGAAAGAACCTCAGCACAAAGCCAATCAAAAGAGGGGTTGTGCCTCTGTAACCAAGGATAACCAATAACCACCGGGAAATGAGGAAATGGCTTGGAATTGGATTATCTCATGGTGAAGAGCCCCTACCGCCATGGTCAATGGAGCAGTCTTATTAGTCACATGGGGAGGCTGTAGAGGTCTCCCATCAATAGCCTCAATGGCAAGTGGAGTGGCACGAAGCTGCAGTGTAATCGAGTGCTTAGACACAAAGGCACCATCTATGAACAGGCCTGCAGCCCCAGAGTCGATTAGAGCCTGTATCTTGATGGACCACTCAGACCAAGATGGGGTAACCAGAATCAGGGGCTTATCCTTCAGGATAACTGGGGACGTAACAACGCCACCTAAGGTCTGTCCCCTACAGGACCTCAGGTGCAAGCGTTTCCCGGACGGGTAGGACAAGACTTCAGTAAGTGACCTGCCTGGCCACAATAAAGGCACAATCTCTCCCTCCTCCTAAAGGCCTTTTCATCTGCAGAGAGACATGTGAAGCCCAACTGCATCGGTTCTACTTCACTGGCAGACTCAGTACCAGGAGGTATGGGAGGTGAGGGAGGCAAGGATGGGTCAACAAAGCTCAGAGCCAAACATACAGGAGGCTTCCGCAAGCGCTCCTTAAAGGAAGGTCTCTCTGGAGTCAATGAGAATGGCAAACATGATCAACTTCTCCAGCTCAGTGGGTATGTCTCAGGCTGCTATCTCATCTTTGATGGTATGCGAGAGACCATGAGAAAAAGCAGCTATGAGGGCCTCATTGTTCCAAGCAACCTCTGCTGCCAGAGTACGAAATTCAATGGCGTAATCGGCAACAGCTTTCATACTCTGTTTGATGTACACGAGGCTCTTGGCAGCAGAAGTGGAGTGTGCGGGAATGTCAAATACCTATTAAAGGAAGCCACAAACTCTGGGTAACTCAGGACGGCAGGGTTTTTGTGTTTCCCATAGAGAGTTTGCCCAGGCCCAGGGTCTCTTAGAAAGCAAAGAAATCACAAAGCGTACTTCACTTCTATCCGTGGGAAATGCTTGGGTCAGCATTTGAAAGTATGTCCCAACCTGGTTGAGAAACCCTCTGCATTGAACTGGATCGCCACCAAATCGCTGGGGAAGCGGAGTGGAATCAGACATACCTTTTATAGAGGTAATGTTCGAGGCGGGTGCCTGCACAGAGATTGGGGCAGCAACAGCAGGGACAGCCTGCAACAGCGGTTGTACCGGAACAGCCACAGTTGGAGGATCCAGGTTAGCAGTGCGAATCAGGAGCATCTGTAGTGCTATGGCAAACTGATCCATGCGGTGATCCTGCTCATCCAATCTGGTAAAAATATTACCAGAAAGTGGATTGCCTGCATCTTCTGAATTCATGGCCTTCACCTACTGTCAAGAACCATGAATCAGACTAAGACAGAAGTGCAGTAAAAATCACACTTTTTAATAAAATGGTACAAACAGAGCAAATGTAGTCAAAATATAGCCAGGGTTCAGTAACCAGAGCGGTTAATCGGAACAACCCAGAGAAAAAGGAATCCAGAGAACAGCATAGTAGAGGCAGCAAACAAGATCAGGAACCAGAAGGGAAGTCAACAAGGCAGTCTTTAATAGGAAAACACAGCACAGAGTATACGAATATGCTGACCAGGTGAAGGCACGGGAGATCTGATCCAGGCAGTTTAAATAGCCAGCAGGGCTAGCTGACTAGCAGGAAATTAAGACCAGATGAGTCATTGTGGAATGAAGAGTACTGGCAATTAACCGACAGCTGAGCACTAGAGCTCTGAGAAAGGAGGGCTGAGCCCAGCCCTGACAGTGCTCTATCTATCTATAGAGCTGGTCTAGGAGGCGGGACTTTGTTTGACAGCGGCCGGCGTTTCAGATCCAAGCTGTGTCTCCTCCTGATTCCTCCCTGTGTTACCCATGCAGTGATAGGCTGCACTGATGGGCACTGAAAGGCTGCAATAATGGGCACTGATAAGCACTGATGAGGCTGCAATGATGGGCACTGATAAGCTGCATTGATGGGCACTGATAGGCTGCATTGATGGGCACTGATGAGGCTGCACTGATGGGCACTGATGAGAGGCTGCACTGATGGGTACTGATATGCTTTATGTTAATATTGTTAAATTTGTTGTGAATATTTAATTTTGTAACTTAATTTTGCATAAAACATTTAACAGTGTCATTTCATGAGATAATTAACAATGGTGTATTTAGGGGCGGAATTAGGGTGGGGCAGGGTAGGGGTTGGGTGGGGCAACTGGTGGCGAGTAACTATTAAGGCCTGGCTTGTAGTTCAGGACTATTTTGAGCCCTGCTAACTTTTGGATGCAGCTCCTGTCCAGCCTCAACTTGAAATTGATTATATACAGTACCTTGAAATATTGCATACAGACTCTGGTGTTAATAATAAAGTACACAATTCTTGTCTGCCGACTCTCCACAATTTAATAAGGAAGTATGAACAAAATTACTCTCAGACTCATTGTTTGCGTAAATGTAACATTTTTTTGTACACCATTTTTATAACAAATGGTTGTAAGCATTCTACTGCATCCTATTCCACAAGTTAAACTCTATCTGCATTAATAAAAATGTAAGCAATAATATAAAAAAAGTTTGTAAGTAAAGTTTAAACTGCCACTACTGAGAGTTGCATACACATGCCCTGATGGGGTGCACTCCTCCTCAGGACCTTTGTGTGGTCATGGATGAAATTGGTTTCAAAGGATGATACAGACTTAAAACAAGTCACCTTCATCTGCTGGCTGGAGAAAGGAATATCTTTATACTGAATGTATTCCAAATTATTTTTATTTATATATATATATATATATTAACAATAAAAAGGCAAAATCAGAGCACATTGCACACATAAAAGATTATGATGGGAGGATGGTTACGGATGACACAAAAAGGCAACTGTTCTAAATGCCTTCTTCTCCTCAGTTTTCACGCAGGAAAAGGAGGGGTTTACCAACCGCAACTGTACTGTTAGTGACACAACACAGGACATACCCTCATGGCTAACAGAGGCTGGAGTCAATGAAAGACTTGATTAACTTAATATAAATAAATCACCAGGACCAGATGGCTTACACCCAAGAGTCCTCAGCAAACTCAGTCAGGTTATAGCTAGGCCATTGTTCTTAATCTTTATGGACAGTAAAATGACAGGATTGGTACCAGCTGATTGGAGAAAAGTCAATTTGATACCAATATTCAAAAAAGGGCATAAACATATTCCTGGGAATTACAGGCTAGTCAGCCTAACATCGATAGTGGGTAAATTATTGGAGGGGATGATTAGGGACTATATCCAAAAATTAACTTAGGAAAGAAACATCATTAGTAGTAGTATTGTTGAATGGTATGGTGGCACTAGATTTATTTGCACCTCATCCCGTGTTTGACATATATTTGAAGAGCGAAAAATCAAGGGATGGGGAGGGAGAGGGGGAAGAAGGGAGGAACCAGTAAAGGGCATATGGGATTATAGCGGTGCTGTTCCAAGTACACAGAATAAGTAAATGTATTTGTATAAAAACACTTTTTATTATTTGTATTTTAAAATGATGCTAGCATACCCAAATGGTATAATATAGCAAAAAAGTACAATAAAATCAAATACAGACGTTTTTATTTTACTGGGGTACAAGTTTGACTGTAATGACAGTATCCGTAGATTTAACGTCCTACATGTTTCGCCTAGACAAGGCTTCCTCAGGGACTTAACGGACCAAATGTTACATGTCTAGTGTACATATAGAAAAGAAAAAACAACAGGTTTTTTTATACACAGTAAAGCATGTCACAATACAGAATAATATATAGAATGCATACAACTGCGGCAAAGGGTGGTGATAAATAACATGTACTCAGACCAGTCTGGAGCGACGAGTGGGGTACCCCAAGGTTCTATCTTGGGACCAATTCTATTCAATTTATTCATTAATAAAATAGGGGAAGGGATTAATAACTCAGTCTCAGTTTTTGCAGTTGATACAAAGATAAGCAGGGCAATGACATCACAACAGGATATTGAAGTTTTACAGAATGACCTGAACAAAATAATGGAGTGGGCAGACAAATGACAAATGAGGTTTAATGTGGAGAAATGTAAAGTAATGCACTTGGGGGCAAAAAAACATAAATGTAAAGTACTCACTAGGGGGAGAGCCTCTGGGGGAATCAAAAATGGAGAAGGATTTGGGGTCATAGTAGATGACAGATTGAGCAATAGCATGCAATGTCAAGCTGCAGCTACCAAAGCAGGCAGAATATTAGCATGCATAAAAAAGGGATATACTCCAGAGATAAAACTATAAGTCTGCCACTTTATAAAACCCTGGTAAGGCCACATCTGGAGTATTCCTTCCAGTTCTGGTCACCAGTCCTCAGAAAGGATGTGCTGGAGCTGGATAGAGTCCAAAGGAGGGCAACAAAACTTATAAGGGGACTGGAGGACCTAATTTACGAGGAACGACTGCAAACACTAAATTTATTCTCTCTGGAGAAGCGACGCTTGAGAGGGGACATGATAGCGATCTACAAATACCTCAAAGGGAATCCCAGCATAGGAAAAAACTGTTCAGTCTCAGGGAGTTTAACAGGACAAGGGGCCACAAAATGAGACTGAAGGAGAATCGGTTTAATCTTAAACTGCGTAGGGGGTTCTTCACTGTCAGGGCAATAAGGATGTGGAACTCTCTTCCACAATTGGTAGGGGCCGCGGGGAGTATGGATTTTTAAAAGACTCTTGGATGTATATCTTAAAGAACACAACATACAGGGATATGGGAAATAAGTATAGACACTGACACACGTACACCTACAGAGGTTGAACTGGATGGACTATTGTCCTTTTTCGGCCTTAACTACTATGTGACTATGTTATCCAGGCTGTTGTCTTAAGGAACAGTGATCTTTTCAAACACTTCAAAAGACCTCCAGTAAAATCAGGACTATCTTGTGGAATATTTGCACCTGCTGTTTAGAAGTATTTACAGTTGGCCTAGCCGGTTTGGAAAGATATTAACCTCAAGTAATGTGGGATTTGTGACTTAGTAGTGGGAGGTGACTAAAACACTCAATGTGTAATATGTGCAAATAAACCGTGGATCAAATATTGTCAGAGCTGTCATTATGCCACTCGATTTCCTGCACCACCTCACCAAGAGACACTTTACACCCAGAAAAGATGTACTCTTTAATTTAGTTTGAACCAAGCTAAATATAAATATTTCCACTGGATCAGTGTCATATGAGTGAATGCCTTATGATTAGCCTCAAGTTTAGGGCAGGATTCTATTTATACATGGTTTATATTGTCTTTTTTATATCAGAAATATCTAAATTTGTTATACTTTCATTTTTTGAGCATTTGTTTGATTGTAATTTTTTTGACAAATTTTCACAAGTTATAACAAGGTATGACATAGAACATTATACTGATAAATAACATGACATTGCAAGTTCAGCCTAAGAGAAATCATGTCTTCAGTGTGCGGCAGGTACTATCACTGGTCAAAAATACAGTTGAGGAGGTTTTGGCAAAATTTAAAGTTACATAACAACAAGCAGTTAATAGCAGCTTCCATATTTATGTCTTAATATACTCATTGTATTGCTGAACTCTATAGAAATAGCTAAATACTCACACTCGCGATACAAATATGGGAACTGTCTTGTCTGCCACAATATGTGTCATTCTCTCATGCTTACTCTTGGCTTTCAAACTACATGGCTAGGCTGGTAGCCTTACTTTCCTCTGCAGTTAAAGCTGCATTTCAGACAAACTGCTAAATACACTGGGGATGCGCTTCAGGTTTGGGACTCAAACATGAGTTCGACCCAAACCCAGCCTGTCCATAGTTTTCAAATCGGGTGAACAAACTGGGCACAGGGCGGCACAGTGGTGTAGTGGATAGTACTTTCACCTGTCAGCAAAAGGGTCGCTGGTTCGAATCCCAACCACGACACAACCTGCCTGGAGTTTGCATGTTCTCCCTGTGCCTGTGTGGCTTTCCTCCGGGTACTCCGGTTTCCTCCCACACTCCAAAGACATGCTAGTAGGTACATTAGATCCTGTCTAAATTGGCCCTAGTATATGTATGAATGTGAGTTAGGGACCTTAGATTGTAAGCTCTTTGAAGGTAGGGACTGATGTGAATGTACAATATATATGTAAAGCTCTGAGTAAATTGACAGCGCTATATAAGTACCAAAAAATAAATAAAATAAATAAATAGTTGGCCAGTTTGCTCACCCGAATCTTCAACACACACACTCATGCACACTGCTAATCCCCCCCCCGCTTTAGGTTTTTTTATGAACTCTTAGGTGGACCCCAGACTGTATTTTCTTATAATTTTAAATAGTATGTTCTCCCTTTAGATATATATAATTACTATATGCCTCTACAAATATCTTTAACCACTTGCTTACTGGGCACTTAAACCCCCCTCCTGCCCAGACCGATTTTAGGCTTTCAGCGCTGTCGTATTTTGAATTACAATTGCGCGGCCGTGCGATTTTGTACCCAAACTAAATTTTTATAATTTTTTTCCCACAAATAGAGCTTTCTTTTGGTGGTATTTGATCACCTCTGCGGTTTTTATTTTTCGTGCTATAAACAAACAAAGAGCGACGATTTTGAAAAAAGAACAATATTTTTTACTTTTTTGCTATAATAAATATCCAAAAAAAAAATATAAAAAAGAAAATTATTCATCAGTTTTGGCCAATATATATTCTTCTACATATTTTTGGTAAAAAAAAATCGCAATCGGCGTATATTGATTGGTTTGCGCAAAAGTTATCGCATCTACAAACGATGGGAATTGATTTACGGCGTTTTTACATTTTTTTTTTTTACTAGTAATGGCGGCGATCTGCTATTTTTATCGGGACTGCGATATTGCAACGGACATGTCGAACATTTTTGACACTTTTTTGGGACCAATGACATTTATACAGCGATCAGAAATTTAAATATCCACTGATTACTGGGTAAATGTCATTGGAAGTGAAGGGATTAACACTAAGGGGGCAGTGAAGGGGTTAACTGTGTTCTAACTGTATGGGGGCGGGGCTGGGGGCGGGGCTGGTTGGGACATAACAGATCTAACTGATCCCAGTGACAGGGATAAGTAGATCTGCTATGTCCACCTTAACAGAACGGAGAACCGCCGTGTTTACATCAGTGGTTCCCCGTTCTGCAGCTGTTACAGGTGATCGGCGGGTCTTGGGTGGACATTGAGTCCGCCCAACCCGCGGGCATGCCCACGCAGCGTGCGGCAGCCGCGAGAGTTTTCCACTGCAGGCTGCGATTGCGCGCGGGGAGCGTTCACAAGGGCGGACGTCCATGGACGTCCGCTGGGCAATTGAGATCCGCGCTGTACCCATCTTTCGGCTATAGCGTGGATCTGAACTGGTTAAAAGTCAGATTAAGTTATTTGCTTTTGCTTTTGCTTTTCTTTGCGTTTTTTTAAAGAAGAAGCACTGCAGTTATAGATGCAAAATAATATGAGCTGTGTCTTCAATATACACAGTGCAATGCTATGGGCCCACTACTCACTTAGCTCATTAGAATCACCTCCATGGTGCCTTCCCTGGCACCTCCCTCCCCCCTCATCAACATGCTGCAGGAAATTTGAAATATCTTTGCATCTTTATTGCATTTATCACTATAGCTTCCTGAAAACATCACAACTTAGTACTCCTCTTATAGAGGAGTTTCAGTCGGTAAAGAAAATAAAAGTTAGCAGCTACAAATCCTATAGCTGCTGACTTTTAACATATGGACCCTTACCTGTCCAAGGATCCAGACATGACCTAACCAAGGCTAGTTCTTCACTGGCCTCTGGCACCGGCATCCTAACTGTGGGCAGCTGGCTGTGCAGCTTTTGACTTCACAGCCGGCTGCCCACTGCTCAAGCCACATTGCACTTTGTGAATGGTCCCACTGTGTTCTGGGACCTGTGACGTGTCCCAGAAGACTGCAGGAAGGGAGGAGGGAAGGGGAACTTCCGCTTGGATGGTCTAGGGAATTTTGGAGGGGGGGGGGGAGCATGTAACTGGCTTTGACAGGTACCCACTCCCCCCACACCAAAATTACGTGGCAGAGGAGGGGAGAAGGATGTCTTAAAGTGGAACTTCCCCCTTTGGGTGCAACTCCACTTTAGGAGCCCTCAGCCCTGATGCAAGCAGTGGGCTGGCCGTTGGGAGAAGTAACAGCCATCAAAATGCCTTATTGGGTGGCTCTCATACAGATAACCCTTCATATACAAGCACATATTATGCTGAAACTGTATGACTAAAAGAATTAAAAGAACGTCCTCCAGCCAGGAAGTAAGGTGCACTCTGTCTGACTTGCTACAGCTTCTAAAGCACACAGTGAGCAGCTCACAGTGTACAGTAAAACTTGAGTGAGCATTTTCAGTACAGAGGAGTTTGTACGACTGTGCAAGACTGATGGTAAGGATGAAGTTCAACTTTAAAGCAGCCTATTTTAAGGATTGGCACCACAACACACTCGCGCACAAGGTTGCAGTACTGCTTGTTACCACAATGTAAAAATGTGATCCCAACCTAAAAGCTTTCCAATAATTTATTGGGGCAGCAAAAGCATGTTTTCTCCCTACATACATTGAGACATTTCTATAAATTATATATTTATTTTTATTCTTTTTTTGAAATAAACATAGTATGTTATAATTGGTGTAAGAAAGCCTCAAAGACGCAATTACACACAAAAGTGTTGGCATATTTCTTCAAAATACACTGTGTAGATCACAGGAGGATGCAATAGGCCTACCACAACCCAACAAGCACAGCAATTAAAGTGTTTGTTACCCCAGCATTCCAAATTCCTGATATGTGCCTCCCAACAAATAGTTGGTGCTTCAATCCATATGTGCAGAGAAAACTTGATAAATTACTGCCGCTTACCAGACATCCATGATCTCCAAATTATAGGAGACCGTATGAAGCGTAGAGTGAACCAAATGGATACAATCACAGCAGAAGCTCTCTCAGGAACAGGTGTGCTGAATAGGTGATACCTCATTCTTGGAGGTTAAGATACACTGTTTCAAACGATAATTGGACTCACTCCAATGTGAAGGTGACAGCAGTGCATATATTAACCACTTGACCACTAGGCACTTAAATCCCCTTCCTAACCAGACCAATTTTCAGCTTTCAGTGCTTTCACATTTTGAATGACAATTACTCAGTCATACTACACTGTACCCATATGACATTTTTGTCCTTTTTTCACACAAATAGAGCTTTATTTTGGTGGTATTTAATCACCGCTGGGTTTTTTTATTTTTTGTGCCATAAAAGAAAAAATAACGCAAATTTTGTAAAAAAAATGCACTTTTCTTTGTTTCTGATATAAAATTTTGCAAATTGGTAATTTTTCTTCATACATTTTGGACAAAATTTATACTGCTACATATCTTTGGTTAAAAAAAAAACAAATTAGTGGATATTATTTGGTCTTTGTGAAAGTTATAGAGTCTACAAGCTATGGTGTCATTCGCTGAAAATTGATCACACCTGATGTACTGACGACCTATCTCATTTCTTGAAACCCTAATAAGCCAGGAAAGTAGAAATACCCCCCAAATGACCCCTTTTTGGAAAGTAGGCAGTCCAAAGTATTTAGTAAGAGGCATGGTGAGTTTTTTGAAGTTGTAATTTTTTCCCACAATTTCTTTTTTTTCACAAAATTGTCATATTAACAGGTTATTTCTCACACACAGAATATGCATACCACAAATTACACCCCAAAACACATTCTGCTACTCCTCCTGAGTATGGCAATACCCCATGTGTGAGACTTTTACACAGCCTGGCCACACAGAGAGGCCCAACATGCAGGGAGCACCGTCAGACATTCTAGGGCAGTGGTTCTCAACTCCTGTCCTCAGGACCCACCAACAGGCCAGATTTTAAGTATTACCTTGGGGAGATGCAGACTAGAATACTGCAATCACTGAGCAGCAAATGATATCACCTGTGATGTATTTCAGTTATCCTGCAAACTTGGCCTGTTAGGGGGTCCTGAGGACCGGAGTTGAGAACCACTGTTCTAGGGGCATAAATTACACATATAATTTCCTGACTACCTCTTGCACTTTTGAAGGTCCTGGAGCACCAGGACATCGGAAACACCCAAAAAATGACCCCATTTTGGAAAGTAAACACCCCAACGTGTATTCTATGAGGCATAATGAGTCTTTTGAACATGTAATTTTTTCCACTAGTTTTTGGAAAATAGCTAAAGAAAATGAAAACACATTTTTTTTACACAAAGTTGTCCATTTATACAATATTTCTAACATGTAGCATGTAAAAATTACACCCCAAAATATATTCTGCTGCTCGTCCTGAGTATAGCGTCACGTATCGTCAGCGATACCACATGTGTGAGACTTTTACACAGCATGGCCACATAGAGAGGTCCAACATGCAGGAAGCATCGTCAGGTGTTCTAGGTGCATAAATTTCAAATCTAATTTGACTACCTATTACACTTTTGAGAGGCACTGCAGTGGCACTGATGGGCACTATAGTGGCACTGATGGGCAGTGTAGTGGCACTGTAGTGGCATGGATGTGTCACGGATGGGGATGACTGAGCATGGATGGGAATGACTGAGCATGGACGGGGATGACTGAGCATGGAGGGGGATGACTGAGCATGGATGGGAAAGACTGAGCACGGATGGGGATGGCTGAGCATGGATGGGGATGGCTGAGCATGGATGGGGATGGATGAGAACAGATGGGGATGACTGGACACGGATGAGGATGACTGAGCACAGATGGGGATGGCTGAGCACGGACAGGGATGGCTGAGCACGGACAGGGATGGCTGAGCACGGGCGGGGATGGCTGAGCACGGGCGGGGATGGTTGAGCACGGGCGGGGATGGTTGAGCACAGACGGGGTGACTGAGCATGGACGGGGATGACTGAGCACGGATGGGGATGACTGAGCATGGATGGGGATGACTGAGCGTGGCTGAATGGATGAGGCTGGCTGGATGGATGAGGGATTAAGATGGCTGAATGGATAATGGATGAGGGTGGCTGGATGGATGAGGGATGAAGATGGATGAGGATGGCTGGATGGATGAGGGATGAGGATGGCTGGATGGATGAGGGATGAGCATGGCTGGATGAGGGATGAAGATGGCTAGATGGCTGAGGGATGAGGATGGCTGGATGGATGAGGGATGAGGATGGCTGGATGAGGATGGCTGAGGGATGAGGATGGCTGAATCAATGAGGATGATGGATGGCTGGGTGAGTGGCACATAGCAGTGCTGTGGGCACTGCAGATCCTGCCCACAGCGCTGCTGCATCAGATCTCTCCCATTTCCCCTCTCCCCCCGCAATGTACCGATCGGTACAGAGAGGGGAGACACAAGCCGGATATCCGCTTGTTTACATGCGACCGATCCGTCATTTGATGGAGCAATCACGTGGTAAAGGGCCGCTGCGAGCGGCCGTTTACCGTGAACCATGATCATGGATACTCCCGGGTGCACACCCCAGGGGGCGTGCAGGAGCATGATTCTGGAAAGACTTTATGGTACGCCTTCCCTGAATAATGAGTCCACCTTGCGGCCATGTTTCTACATGACACGGTCAGCAAGTGGTTAAAAAAGAGAAATAGGCTCATCTTGCAGTATGTCATAAAAGTTTAATAACAGGTGGAATATATTGCACTTACAAGATACAAGTTAAAAATCAGCAGTGGGGCATACATGTCCGATCATAGACTCAGCCAGATAATCAGAAAAAACGTGGTGATGTCTAAGCTCCTGTGTTACCCGATGCGTTTCCCTGTAACAAGCATCATCTGGGGTTGCAGGATGGAGCCAAGATGTCCGTCATTCGTATATAAATGATCGAGACAGCGGAAGTATGATTAACTAGAATGTTAACCAGGGGTCACATAATAGTGAAATATTATTACACGATAAAGTGCCCAATTTATATTAAAAAAAGGGGACAAAATCTAAATAGTATTAAGGAAAACTATGGGTGAAACATATAATCTATAAATTAATAAAAATATATTTTTAAAAAATATTATATAGAAAAAAAGGGGTTACGTGCTATAACTCTCCGGTAAAGTTATACAATTAGAATATAATGCATTTAATATAAATAGGTACAACCCTATATGATATGAAATAAATAAAATAGTGTGAAGACAGTAAAATTATTATATATGGACGGAGAAAATATTGTACCTCCCTAAAAGCTGCAAACATTTATAGAATTAAAAACCTATCTGTAAAGAGGAACACCTGATGTAAGGAGGCATGCTGGGGACACCTGATGTAACTGGGGACACCCTGATGTAAAGAGGCATGCTGGGGACACCTGATGTAAGGAGGCACGCTGGGGACACCCTGATGTAAGGAGGCATGCTGGGGACACCTGATTTAAGGAGGCATGCTGGGGACACCTGATGTAAGGAGACACGCTGGGAACACCCTGATGTAAGGTGGTACTGTGGGGACACCCTGGCACCCTGATGTAAGGAGGCATGCTGGGGACACCCTGATGGAAGGAGGCAAGCTGCTGGGGACACCTGATGAAAGGAGGCACTCTGCTGGGGACACCCCAATGTAAGGAGGCACGGTGGGGACACCCTAATGGAAGGAGGCACGCTGCTGGGGACACCTGATGGAAAGAGGCACACTGCTGGGGACACCTGATGGCATCTGGTGGCAGGCGACGTGGCAAGTGACACACTCGGGGCTCCCACTGATTCTGCATTATGGTGAGTTAAACTATTTCATTTTATATTACAATGTAATAATAGAAATAATGCGCTTCAATCATCCTGACACCATACCAACCATGGTTCCAGGATGATTGAAGCGCTAACGTCAGGTGTTTGAAGTATCTTTATCTGTTGATTGGTAAACTTTCTGGAATACACATATTGCTATTGTGGTATAGGATCCGGGCCTGCTGTCCCTCCATCCCTCTTTCTTTCCTTCTCTCTCCTTCCCTCCCTATTTCATTCTTTCTTTCTCCCTCCAGCCCTCATTCATCTCAGACTCGAACCACACCCCTTTGAGCCATGCCCACTATTTAGTTTAAACCACACCCAGCCCTCATTCATCTCAGACTCGAGCCACGCCCTTTAAGTCACGCCCGCCATTTAGTTTAAGCCACACCCATTTTTGCGTGCGCCACATTTCTTCAGGCTGAAGCTCCTGGTCGTTTTCCAACCTAGCAACGCCCCTGGTCACCACATTTTTTCTGATTGTCCAGTTGAGTCCATGATCAGACATATATGCCCCACTGCTGGTTTTTAACTTGTATCTTGTAAGTGCAATATATTTCATATTTTATTAAACTTCTATAGCATATTGAATGATGAGCCTATCTCTCTTTTTTAATATATGCACTGCCGCCACCTTCACATCGGAGTGAGTCCAATTATTAATTAAAACAGCGTATGTTAACATCCAAGAATGAGGTATCACCTATCCAGCACACCTGTTCCTGAGAGAGCTTCTGCTGTGATTGTATCCATTTGGTTCACTCTACGCTTCATACGGTCTCCTATAATTTGGAGATCATGGATGTCTGGTAAGCGGCTGTAATTTAGCAAGTTTTCTCTGCACATGTGGATTGAAGTACCATTGTAAAGTCACTTGATCTTTTTACTAACCAACATAAGAGGATTATATGAACTATTTGTTGAACTTTTTATTATGATTGAATTGTGATCACACATGCACTGATTTTTATCAGTTACATCATTTTTTTATGTATGAAAAGTTTTATTTGACATTTGATTATTGATAATTTTTCACATTTTCTCTCACATAACTTTATGATAAGTTGCGTAGTGTCATTATTATATGTATTGTGATGGTGTACCATTAGACAGCGCAGTCTTACTGGTTAAATATATATAGTTTTGTCTTTATTCTGACATTTTAAGCGCCGCAGTCCAATTTGGCACATTTATTTTGTTCACTATTTTTGTTTGTCACTTTATTCCAAGCGCATGTTAGTTGGTTACTCATTTTTGTATTAATATAGGAAAGCGGTATGTATGGCGCTGTTCTTATAAACACAAAACTGTCCTCTGAGGGGGTTGCAATATTTCCAATGCCCCCCGCCACCAATATTTAGAAATGTGTGAATGCACCTTTCGTGAAATAAAATATATGCAATACCTAAAGTGACTGGTTCTTTAAATGAATATTTGCTAATGTGAATGCACCTTACTTAAAATAAAGTGTATGCAATACTTATTGTGACTGTTACTTTAAATAAACATTTGGTAATGCACTTTAAATCCTTATGACATATAGTGACTTTTGTGCAACAATAAAGTGACTGGTGCTTAGGTGCAATAAAGTATGCGTGACCTTCTTATATTAACCACTACAGAGTCGCGCTATAGCCGAAAGATGGCTACAGCGTGGACCTGAATTGCCGGGGAGACGTCCATGGATGTCCGCCCCTGTGCGCGCTCCTTCTGCGCACTCACAGCTGGCGGCGCTCTCTCGTGTCCGCCGCATGTTGCGTGGGCGTGCCCGCAGGTTGGGCGGACTCGATATCCGCCTGCGACCAGTGATCACCTAATAGAGAGGCAGAGCGGGGAACCGCCAATGTAAACATGACGGTTCCCCGTTCTGTGAGGGGAGGACATGACAGATCTACTGATCCCTGTCATCGGGATCAGTGAGACCTGTTATGTCCCTGCCAGCCCAGCCCCCCCACAGTTAGAACACAGTGAGGGACCACATTTAACCCCTAGATTGCCCCCTTCATGTTAACCCCTTCCCTGCCGGTGACATTTATACAGTAATCAGTGGCTTTTTTGCACTGATCGCTGTATAAATGTCATTGGTCCCAAAAAAGTGTCAAAAAAGTTTGACATGTCTGCTGCAATATCACAGTCCCGATAAAAATCGCAGATCGCGGCCATTGCTAGTAAAAAACAAAAAAATAATAAAAAACGCAATAAATCAATTCCCATAGTTTGTAGACGCTATAACCTTTGCCAAACTAATCAATTTACGCAGATTGCAATTTTTTTTTACCAAAAATATGTAGAAGAATACATATCAGCCTAAACTGATGAATCATTTTTTATTTATTTATTTTTTTTTTGGGATATTTATTATAGTGTAGCGCTCCCATAGTATGGGTGCGTTTTCTAGCAGGATTTTGGTTATGAGAGGTAAATATAGTCAGGTCTGACTGTAATGTGCAGGCCTGAATGTTTTGATCTGGGCTGGGAGGAGAGGCTCAGGAAGGATTGGGTGGACTTAACCGATGAGGTCATCAGAACCTCCCACCTCTTTCTAGAAACCTGGAGAAGGTTTTTTGGTCAGCGAGCTGGGAGATGGGTGGAGCCATCTGGAGTGTTCTAAGGAGCCCTGACCAATCCCCAAGCAGGGTTGGCAGGGGGCAGGCCTCCTTAAATACTCAGAGTCAGCCCAATCTGGGAGGAGTAGTGTCGGGTGGAAGTCTGGAGATGTAGCAGAGGCGCTGTGGTCAGTGTTGCCAACCTACCAGAGTGAAATTTACTGGCCCAGCCAAGTTTTTACTGGCATTTTACAAAAGTTACAAAATTACAGTTTTCAGTGCAAATTTCAGTATTTAGGTTACAAGCAATTACACTGTGCAAATAACAATGTGATTTAAGGTAGATAGCAAGGTAAAAAAACATATTTCTGTTATTTTCAATATAATAAGGGTAGATTATTTAGTTCATCAGTTTTGTCACCTATGTCAAATTGTAGAGATTTCCCCTTAATTTCTGTTCCATAACCACCACAGAAAGTGAGATGAAATCCCTGGTAGCCACTAAGATCACCAGAATTTATGTCCCCACTAAAGATTTCCTGTCTCCATCACCTCCTGTTTTTATCCCTCCAGTATCCATCCCTCCATCACCCCTCATCACCATCACACCATCCCCCCGTCTCCATCCCACCATCACTTCTTGTCTCCTTCACACAATCCCCCCATCACTTCCTGTCACCATCCCTCCATCTCCATCACACCATCCCCATCACCTCCTGTTTCCATTACACCATCCTTCCATTACCTCCTGCCACTTATTCAGTGCACACTGCACTCATACAGCGCACACTCACACTAAGAGAGAGAGACTCCTGCAGCCTGGCTCACGGCAGTCTGTCAGAGTGAGCAGAGACAGTGTGTGTGTTATAAACAGTCACACACTCACTGTCCTGACTCTTTTTGGCTGGCTTGAAGAGGAAGTGTACTGCACTCACCGCTGTCACCAGTAGGGCTGCAGGGTCAGCCAGAGCAGGGAGGCAGGCAGGAATCAGGAGGATCCATCCATTCATCCGAAGCGTTTGCTTCGGATAGGTGCTGGCTGGCGGTGGTGTGACGGGAAAATGCAGTAACCTCATTTGAGGGCGGATGGGCTGGGCAGAGGCACTAGCTGGCAGCAGGAGGAGTGATTGTCCAACTCGTCTCAGGGTCAGGATCGGATCTTCTCACTCGCCGCTCAGGGATTTCCGTAATTGCACATGCGCAGCTCTGACCGGAGCCGATGGCTGACGTTTTTACTGGCACTTTTAGGCTGCTACGGACTTTTACGGACACCCGGAAAACTGCCCTGTTTTTACGGACTGTCCGTAAATTTACGGACGGTTGGCAACGTTGGCTGTGGTGCAGGCCCCTACCCGGGAGGTCGCCCCCAGTCTGGGGAGGGTGACCTTGGGGCCTGGGGGTTTGGGGGTAGCCAGGAAGAAGAGTGATTCCTGGAGCGTCACAAGAAGAACAGGAGAACAGCGGAGGTGCTACAGGAGGAGTGAGAGACTTTAAATTATCCACCGGTGTGGTGAGTGACGGTGCCTGGGACTGAAGGAGAAAGTGCTGGAGTGGGCTGGGAGAGGAATAGTGGACAGTCTGTGGGAGCCTTGGGAGCCAGTCAATGGAAAGGAGAGTCACCACCAGAAGGCAGGTCGACAGGACCTGTAGAGGATGGGCTGGGAGTTGTAGTCTGTCAAAGGCCCGATTAGCACTAAAGTATTTTTGCTGCACATTCAGGGGCCCGTGATCCCTGGCCTGTAATGGGAGTTCCTGAGGTTCTGCTGAAACAGGGTAGGCCTCACCACGTGCTAACCATGGTGAAGAGAAAGGTACAGAGAAGCCTGATACATTTCCTTTCAGGCTGGAAACTAAGTTCTGAGCTGGAGAGAAGCAAAGAAGTCTAAAGCTGCGAGATCTGTGTAGTGAAAGGACTGTAAGAGAAACGGTCAGCAAGTGAAGTGCTGGAGAGTTGAGAGGAGCAGTAGTCTGCAGGGACGTAAGCATATACAGGCTTGTATAGGGAATCCTTGTACCATAATTCTTTGGGCATCCCACAGTTACCCCTTTTCCCCATCCAAGTTATTTCCTCCCAATAAAACATAAAAAAAACAAAAGTTGGACTGGTTAGTGTCTCCGGATGTGTGATGTATGGTGCGACTGAGGTCAGCCATCAGGTGAACCACTACTACAAGTAACTCTCAAGGGAGCACATGGCTACAATAGCAAAAATGTATACATTTTTTCAAAATTGTTGCTCTTATTTTGTTCATAGCGCAAAAAATAAAGACTGCAGAGGTGTTCAAATACCACCAAAAGAAAACTCTATTTGTGGGAAAAAAAGGACATAAGTTTTGTTTGGGTACAACTTCGCTCGACCGTGCAATTGTCATTTAAAGTGACGCATTGCCATATTGCAAAAAGTGCTCTGGTCAGGAAGGGGGTAAATCCTCCTGAAGTGATTAAAGTGACTAATGCCTTAATAAAATATAAAGTGTACATAATACGTGACGATGCAAAAATAGAAACAGCAAAAAACAAAAAGCAAAAAAACTAAACGTCTTTTTTAACAGTCTTTTGAGAAAGTGACAGGTGCTCTTCTTGGTTTACAAATTAGTGGTGGCGCTTCTTATCGGTGCTCTCCCTTAAGTAAAGCACTCACCAGAAATATTCACCCCTCAAAGGGGTATTCCACACTCACAGTATTTACCACTGTGCAGCAGATCCCAGATCCATGTCCCCTTCGAGGGGTGAATATTGTAACCCCCACAGAGGACAGTTTTGTGTTTATAAGAACAGCGCCATACCTACCACTTTCCTGTATTAATTTTTTTACACCACCCAGGTGGTTATAAAAGTAGAGGCAGCAGTTCCATATACTAAATCGCAGCCATTTGCACTAGACCACCCATAAAATTCTTATATATACACAAATGTTTGCCTTTCATTTCAATTTTAAACGGAATGGGATGTATTACAAGGTGCTCATTTACAATCACTTTTACAAAGAAGGCAACAATGTACAATTTTCCTTCCTCCATTTTTCCATTACACGACTTTTGAAGAATAAATGAACATATTTTTAGTCCGTTGTTTGGTGTTGGCGTGGCAGAAAATGTCTATTTGTGTTAAGGCAATCAACTTTTTCATGTCCTGCACAGATCCCCAGCGTCCAGCATCATGCAGTACTCTGTTGTAGTGCTGTTCATATGAACAAAGGATACAGGGGATAAGTGAACAGTGCAAACCTTAAATGTTTTAGGATTTTATTTTGTTGAAATGGCTACTTAACTGCAATTGTAATTACTGTACATGTTAATGTTATATGTTCATTTTAATAGCAAATTTAAGTATTCATCTCCTGGTGCATGTTGACCAAACTAACAGCTGTGTAACTGAAAGTCACATCGCAGAGTGACAGCCTGTGCTGCTGGTATCTGCTTTCAGCACTTGTGCCTGTAATGGCCTTATGACAGTTGTCTGGTGAAGGTTCCAAAAATATCTCCCTGAACTTAGAAAAAACAAAATCCACTGGCTGGCTAAACACTCAATACACATCAGCTTCATGAAGCACAGAAGGCTAATGAGTAGCTTTAGCTCCCAGTCAGCACAAAACTTTTCCAATATGATCTCATAGTCACAAATATGCTTTATTTCATATTATTTTTTGCTTTTATAATTTAGAGTTTGTATACAAATATATACAGTATGCAAACCGCGCTAAAGGTTAGAAAAAGGAAGTGGTAGAAGTGCGGCTAGGGAGTTCGCACCATGTCTGTGGGCTACAGGACGTTGTCGCAGCATGTTGATGACCTGAAGAAGGAAAATTTTAACCTGAAATTGAGGATCTACTTCCTGGAAGAGAGAATCCAACAGAAGAATGAGGACACAGAAAATAATGTCTTTAAAAATGTGAGTAGATATTTGTGCATGAAGTAAAATATTAATATCATGTAGTGATTAATATTTAAAGTGTATTTATGTTCAAAATGTAAAATCATATATTCATTTCCACACTTATTTTCAATTATTTCTAGCCTACACCTATGAATCTGAGTGATTTTGAAGTTTGTAAATTTAGTTTGTGAAGATGCTGTGACACATATTCACTATGTCCTGTGATCAGGCACTGCTGTGTCACACATTTCACAGAAATGCAAAACAATGACCCCTGCGCAATTGTATGATGGGGGATGAGTGCTTCCCAGGGATGATAGAGTTGGCCTTGCTGCCTTCTGGGGATAGGGGTGTCCCAGATGCCACTATATATTAGAAGAAAACGAAGGCGCACTGGCCTAGTGAATTATCCCAGGGTAAAATGTATTTAAAAAAGATAAAAAATACTCACAAACATATGATGATAATACGCATGAAGCCCCTAGCATGGGGTGAATGGACATATCTTGGCGAAAAGTCCTGGACGGTGATGGAGAGGACGTGAGAGCTGCACCAGCTGCTAGGGGCTTCATGTGTATTATCATCATATGTTTGTGAGTATTTTTAATCTCTTTTTTAATAAATTTTACCCTGGGATAATGCACTAGGCCAGTACACATTTCACAGAGCCTGCCTACTGAACTACAGAGGAGCTGAGAGGAGGAGTTTCAGAGGCGGAGTCAATACAGGAATCACAGCACAGCTTGCTGGCATCAAGGTGCCATGGGATATGTAAATAACCATTTCAATACCATGCACTTTTATCCCCTTCTTGCCCAGGCCAATTTTCAGCTATCAGCGTTGTCGCACTTTGAATGACAATTGCGCAGTCATGCAACACTGTACTCAAACTAAATTTTTATAATTTTGTTCACACAACTAGAACTTTCTTTTGGTGGTAGTTAATGACCACTGTGTTTTTTTATTTTTTGCAAAATTAATTAAAAAGGACAAAAATGTTGGGAAAAAATGTATGTTTCTTGCTTTCTGTTATACAATTTTGCAAATAAATATTCATTCTTCATAAATTTAGGCAAACATGTATTCTGCTACCTTTCTTTAAGAAAATAACTTAAAACAGTGTATATTATTTAGTCTGTAAGATAGTTACAGAGTCCACAGACTATGGTATATATCTGAAAATCTTATTTCTTGAGGCCCAAAAATGTCAGGACAGCACAGATATCCCTCAAATGACCCTGTTTTGGAAAGTAGACAGTCCAAGGTATTTAGTAAAAGGCATGACAAGTTTTTTGAAGTTGTCATTTTTGTCATCATTTTTTGAAAATGAAGATATGAAAAAAGATTTAAATAAAAAAAAAAAAACATCACCAGTGCAGTACAGCGTCATCAAATAACTGGTGTGACAGTGATCAGGGACACTGACTGGTGACAGTATGAAAAAAGAAAAGTTTAATAATTTTTTTTCTTTTTTGTTTCTTTTTTGTTACTTTTTTTTCTTTTTTTATGTTTTTTTTTTAACAAACTGTGATGAAAGCAATATAATGTTACCATAGTAACATTGTACCACTCTGGGGAAGTGATCAGAATTTTTGTTTTACACATTATGATTGTTTATAGCAATGAATTTCATTGCTATAAGCAAGTGTTTTACTGAATTAAATCGATTAATTCAGTTTGTTTTGTTGTGATTAGCTGCAATTGGCCACAGCTAATCACATGGTACAGGTGGGCTGTGATTGGCCCTGTCTGTACCATGTGATCACTGTGACCAATCACAGCTAACAGCACAATTGTAACAATGAATGACATGAATCAAAGTCATTCATAGTTTACAATTGTCATGTGATCTGCTGTGATTGGTCACAGCGATCACATGGTACCAGATCAGTCATTGGCTGTGCCCGGTTGACACAGCTGGTGACAGATCGCCCCACACAGCACAGCCAGTTCCAGGAGGACGTCATATGACATTCACCCGGAGCGACGAAAGTCCCGCTCAGCCGTCAAAATGCTATAGGCTGGCTAGGAACTGGTTAAAGTGTTACTCCACTTCTGTGGGTAAAAAATAGCATACATTCGCTACACAAGTCAAACTGAGAATGAATGTTAATAAAAATGACCTTTCTCAATCTGCGGTGCTGCAATTTTCTGTAATGCAATGCAATATAGCAAACTGGAGACTTTCTATACACAGATGATTCAATTTACTGATACTTTCCATGACATCTCACAGTGACATACTAGCATTATCTTCGTCACAGAACACCACATGTACGGCTAGACATTCTGCATACCTCCCAACTTTTTGAGATGGGAATGAGGTACACCTATTAGCAAAAGTATGTAGGCATAGGAAATATCCCCTGCCACGCTCCTAAAAGTAGAATTATACAAAAAAAATATTAGTTAAACCCCCAGGTTTTTTTACAAGTATGATTTCTTTTTATGGCTTTTGAACTTTAAAATGCAGCAATATAGACATTTGATGAAAGGTTTAGCACTGGGAAACACTTTTTTAAAGATAAAAAGTGCATTTTATATACATCTATATAGATCAGACCAAAATGAGGGACAAATGAGGAGGGAAGAGGGACAGAGGGACTTTGTTCCCAATGAGGGACAGTCCCTTGAAATCAGGGACAGTTGGGATTTTCATTTCATTTCAGCGTGAAATACAATTGCACATGTTTGAGCCATCTTCCCTCTACACACCTCCATTCCTCTCCTAGAGAGCACCATAGAGTTGGGACCACTTCCCCATGTATGCCAAATCTGCAGCATTAAAAAATAAATTCACCTTTTAAGACAAAATACTAAATGCACATACAGTAGTTTTGCAGAAAAAAAATGCATCTATTTGTTTTTTCCTACAGGAGCATAGAAAGCATTGCACCCATGTTTAGTGGATCAGGGGTGCAATGTCAAGCTTCTGCAGACAAGCCCTGGAGCTTTCAGCCCTTACCTCCGAAATGGGCAGACTGTTTACAAGCTGCAGGGCTTGTGAATGAACTACCAGAGCGCTCATGAGATCCCTTTGCAGTCCATTCAGAACTACAAGCTTTCAGCCATGGTGGATGATTGTAGTTGTAGTCTACAAATTCAAAGGAAACTGTGAATGAATGCCTGACCTATTGGGAGGAGTTCTGCACATCTACGCTGCTTTTGAATTGAGACAGCAAGTTTTGGGAGAAGATCCCCCGCCGGCTGTTACACTGAAGCAGGCAGTGGGGGGAGAGGCTACAGCAGGGGCTGACTGGCAACTTTTGGCCCAGGGGGTAACCCAACCCAGAGGCACATGGCGCATCAACTCAGCCCCCCTCCCGCTCTCCTCCTTCATTGCCTCCTTCCGACCCCCGCCTCAGGCTGAAGCCCCACTCCAGGTACTCTCTGCCCACTGGGCGGGTCAGACTGGACAGCACCTGCTGCACCAACTCTGGGTTACCGGCCGGGGGGGCTGCAGGGGGGAGCTAGGGTGGCTCGGTCAGGGCTGGCAGGGGGAGTAAAGTGGGGCACAGAGCTGGCCTCTGCTCAGACACAGCATACATCATCCATGGAGGGGGGCCGACTCCTCTTCACCAGGAAGCCTTTAGGCATGTCACCGGAAGCGGTGCAGCCTTTTATGGGGCATCAGAGCCGCCCCGGGGGGGGGGGGGAAATTGCCACCCTTGGCCCCTGGCCCAGTCTGCCCCTGGGCTGCAGGAGCTGGAACATGTTACATGTTCCACCCTAAATACGGGTTAAATATGGTCCAAAAGGTGAACTTAGCCTTTGAGCTTCCATCACCTCATTGCATGACCCGCAGCTTAGAGTCAGGGGGGTCAAGGTGCCTTCTTTAGTATACCAGTCTCTCTCTCTCTCATAACCAGGCTTTCTCCATTACTAACATAAGAGGACTCTGCCCAGGTCTCCCAGGCCTCAAGCACTCCAATGCAGGACTTGCAGAAGAAGGTCAGGGGAGAAAAGGTGACTACAGCAATTCATCACATGTTCTATACCACCTTGCTCCACCCGACACTGGCATTTATGTGGATACTAACTCCACCCACAACAGTACTAGAGGAGGGATTTTTCAAAAAGGGGAGCTAACACCCAATTAGCACTTTCCCTGTGCCATACTATAATGAGAAAGGAGTCACCTAATGGCAGACCAACTAATTGTACCTGCCAACGCTAGTAATGTCAGACCTCCAATATGTAAATGGGTGTAATGCAAAGTTCACACAGTATTCCTAAATCTCACAGTCAAGCTGGCCATGCATTTATCAAAATGTAACTGCATTTCAATCAGTGTAGTGTGTGGGCTCCCCCACTCAACAGAAGTTAATTGTTTCATCGGCTTTTGTCAAAGGGACATGTTGGAAAAATATCCATTGATCAGTGGCTGCAGAATCTGATCAATTGATTCTGACAGAAATGGGTTTTGATGTCAGAATACAATGACTTGGCAGGGGGAATTCCTCTATCCACCTTGTTTGTGTGGATGGATTAATCAGTTTTTGTTGTTGTTGTTGTTGTTCAGCCCACTGCATAGCCATCTTTAGTCTCAGAGCTCAAACAAGAGCATGATCTAATAAGTCTCTAATGCTGAATACACATGTCCAAAAAGTGCACCACTGCATAATTATGATGCCTTTTCAAACCACAAACATTAGAGTTATGGTCAGTTCAACAGTACTCTACTGCAACATACAAAAATAGGTATTGGTGTGCTGCAGTGGCTTCATTATGAATTGTACTCCAACACAACTAGGCAGCGCACAGCCATGCGTTTGTGTTATAGTGTACCACATTGCACAGATGTGAACCATCTGTACATCGTGGTGCAGTATGTTAATGAAGAAAACTGTACCCGTCTAGTTTCAGATGGTTTTGGTTTGTTGGTAGCCCATACCACACCACAATACAACACAGCGGGAATAAGCTCATATCCGGCTGCTGGGATGTATCCAGAATAGGAATATATCAAGAAGTATATCTGTGTATCGCTGTATAGTGCTAACATTGTTTCAGATAACATAAATTAAGTTGCAATAATTTCTAGATACATGTCAGCAATAAAGCAATAGGCAATACTGAACTTTGCCATAGGTGAAGGCACCAATCAGCACTGTTGCTGAGTTCCCTGTGGTAACCATTGGAAACCCCCTATAAAATACTGGCACAGATCCCTATACAATTCATAGTGGAGGACATATTTCTACCATTTATTATGTGAAGAACGTGCAGAGGGCTTTTACAGCTGTATCCCCCCACCCTATCAGGACTGCCTTGGAAGTCACTATCAGTGTAGTGTCAGCTGTTCCATTCCGAAGCTGTTTACTCATGTCTGACTCAATTATTAGGCCAGCTTCTTCTTATAGGTGATGAGTTCTTTGGAGTAGCCATATAAAACACTATACTAAATTCTGCCAAGGGTCTTTACATGGTTCACAAAAGATCACTGATGTTTGCTGCTTATTATCTGAGGAGGATGTGTAGAAGTTATAGACCTTTTCCGTTTACAGCATACCCAATTGCTGCTCCATTATGACTTCCTTCGGCAGCACCATCAGTTGGCTGGTCCATCTAGAGAAGATGGTTGTTCATGTTGGGCTCAGCACTAATTACCGAGTTTCAACTCTCAGATAACTAATGCTGTATTTTGGTAACAGTTTGTAAGCAGGATTATATCACATTGATGTGTTTTGTCCAGGAAGCTCACAAGGGTGGAGGGAATTTCTACTTGGTTACCTAATCTCGTGGTTTACATTTTGTGATTTTCTTTTTAATAAAATGAATTTGTAGACAGCTGGTTGTGTGCTGGGAATGCCTTTCTTTTTATTTATTTTATTACTTTAAACAAAATGTAAAAACATTACCTGTACATATCCCTTCTAATGAATGTACTCCAGCAGTTCACAAACTGATACCCCATAACAAAAGGGCCACAGTTTTGTAAATATCATTTTTTTGGTGACTCTTTTCTTGAGTTGCCCACCTTTCAACATTTGGCGGATGCTTCCAGAGAGGCACCACAAAGCCGAAACAGAAATAATTTTGATTGAACACATTTATTGAATGAATATTTTGAAGAATGACTGCATAGAAACTGGAGGTTGAATTCTTCAATTTTTTTCTGCATTCCAATTTTTGTATTTTTAATGAGCCAAGGTTCAAGATGGGGAAGATTCCTTCCTGGAAGAATCATTTTTTTAACCACCTCTCGCCTGGGCCTATTGTAAAATGACAGCTGAGCAGAAGCACTGTTATCCTGGGTGTCTGTCATATGACGTTCTCCAAGTGAACACCCCATGGCAGAGGCGTAACTAGAACCTTCAGGGCCTCGGTGTAAGAAGTCATGAAGGGCTCCCCTTCCAGTTTTAGGAGGGTGTCCACGGACAACCTTCCAGAACCCTGCCTCCCGCATGCCCCTTGTGGCGCACATACAGCACTTTCTGAGATCACAGATCACGATAAAGGGCCAATCACAGTGACCCTTTACCATGTGATCAGTTGATCACATGTAAACAGACTTACTGGTTATCGGCAGTCCTTTCCTCCCACGCTGTGTCTGTGTGAGGAAAGGAGAGCCGTTAACCGGCAAGACTGTCAGTAAATTAATATGTGCAAATCACCGTGCTTAATATAGTGAAACAAAATTTATTGTAACTACTTTAAAAAAATCCTGATGCTGCTTTCCATAAATGCAAAATAAACAAAACAGGTGAAAAAATCAGTGGTCAAAATCAAAATTATTCCACAGTAACGCATGTAAATATAGTGACAAACATTAGTGATAAAAAATAAAATAAATAAATGATTAGACATAAAATAATCAATAAATGATGATCAAATAAATTTTGCAATCCAATAAATCCTTCGAAAAGAGTCCATAATGTGAAAGCAGTGTATAGTAGATTATCACCAATAATTCTTCCTCCACCACAGTGACACAATGCAAAAAAACACCCCTTATGGACAGAAGTTCACCAGATGCCAACGTTAATAAGCATATCAGGTAGTAATCTCATTTCTTGTGGCTAGCAGACGCTCACTCCAACATCAGACATCCGTGATGTAATCATCAATCCACATAAGGAAATAAAATCACATAGAGCCTCTCATAGTAAAAACCTTTTGACAAACAGCTTTTATTCTAAAGGTAATGCTCTTACATCAATGATATCAAATGTTCGCCTGTATACATCATAAACCACGTGTTACCATGCTGCGCTGTACTCCTCTCAACCTCCACATCAGTGGTGATTAAATGCCACAAAATAAAGCTCTTTCTGTCTGAAAGAATGTTAAAAATTTCAGTTGGGTACAGTATTGATTGACTGACTAATTGGCATTTAAAGTGTGACAGCGCTGAAAGCTGAAAATTGTCCTGGGCAGGAAGGGGGTGAAAGTGTCTGGTATTGAAGTGGTTAAGGTTGTGATGAAGTTTCATTACCTAGGTGTGGAGGTTAAACGCATCCTTTCATGCTATATGACAAATAATCTTCTTCCGCTGCTTCACACCTTCACTAGGAAATGCTCCACATAGGCATCTTCCCCTTAGCGCTATCAGTCAGGTAAATCTTATTAAGATAGTGTTTCTTCCTAAATGTTTATATTTTTTTTTACAAACCCCGATGCCTATACCCAAGTCTTTCTTCGTCAAATTGGAAAAAACAATTACTTCTTTCATGTGGGCCGGATGTCTCCCTAGAATTACCAAGTCGGTCTTATACCTTCCGCTTGATCGTGGTGGCTTGGCTCTCCCAAATTTTTTGCTATATTACTGACAGTTTGTGAGAGTTTGCTGGTGGTTTGCACAGCCTAGAGACAATGCTGCTGTACACTTGAAGCCACATTGCTTGGTTCTTTGGGACTCTCAGTAATTTACCCTTTTGAGGTCCCTGGTTTAGTCCTGAGACTACTGTCCCAATGAAAATTACACTTCTTGTTTGGAAGCCAGCGAGGGCTCAATATGTGGCGGACAATACATATTCTCCATACACCCCCCTGTGGGGCAATTCCAACCTTTCCCTTTAGAGAAGATACTGTCCTCTGGCAACCTCTCCAAGCTGTTGTCGACACCCTGTTCTTAACTGATTCTTCTGACCTTGCCTAAAATGACTAATCTGTATAACAAATGGCAGACTGACATAACTACTTTGACAGACAATGACTCGGAAGACTGAGTACTTCAATTTTTGAAAACCATGATTTCCTCTAGAGATTGGTTTCTTCAACTGAAATACCTCCATCGTGTTTATTATACAATAATAAAAAACTGTGCAGCGCTCATAAAAGTCCATAAACGTTCATGAAGACATCCAAAAAAGTGTCAGGCAGGTGTGATTCAAAGCATGCAGACAGCTTCACAGGTGAAAAGGGTGTTCCAAAGACCGCCACCAGTGATACAAGCCGCTCACCTTACAACAATGATCCTCATTACAGGGATCAATTCACGCTTCTGCCTTTATCTGGGAAAGGCAAACCCTCAACAGAATAAACACCGAAAAATGCCTGATCTGGCTGGGTCCTCCCAGTATTTCTTTAGCTCAGTTTCCCCAGAAGAAAACATAAACACTATATAGTGCTCTTTGTAACAAACTTAATTTATTAAACATAAAAAAGTATTGCACTTACATTTTATGGCACTGAGACCAAGTGCCTAGTTCAAAGTAGATAAATTTTAAAATCCGGACAGTCCACAATGTGTGCGCACATCAAATCGCGAGTAACAGTCTGCAGGTGACGTCACTTCCTCTTCCGTACGCGTTACGTTCCACCAAACCGGAACTTCCTCAGCGGATGTGGAAATGACGTTGACTTCCGCTTTTAACTACCAAAGTGTCCTTTGACCCGGAACACAAATTCCCAGGCAGGAAATAACATCAAAAAGTCAAATGCTAATATTGGAGACACCAACGTGTCATTTAATAATCTCACCAAACATGCGCATAATTGGGAATTTTTCTTGTCTACCCACAAACCGGTACTACAATATACATTTACTATCAAGTTAAATTAGTACTTTATAAAAAAGCTTATAAAAAACATTTTAAAAATCAACGATCCGAAATAAAACAATTAAGATCGAAATCTACATTCAGGCCTCTGGGGGTTAAAACTTTGGTCTCATATCAAATGAGATTCCCTTTTACTTAATTGGCGTATATAATTTCTGCCTCTCCAATACTTTGTTACTCTTTCTACTCCCAAAAATTTTAACTCCTTAGGGCTTTGATTATGATGTTTCTTGAAGTGTCTAGAGACATTATGAGTCACCAACCCTTTTTTAATATTAGCAACATGTTCTTGGAGACGTACATATAAAGGTCTGGACGTTCTCCCAATATACTGTAGACCACACCCACATTCTAACATGTAAACAACACCAATTGTATTACATGTGATCAATTGCTGTATGTCATACTGTTTGCCTGTTGCAAAGGCTACAAATTCTTTCCGTCTCTTTTTATTAACCTTAGAGTGCTTACAGGCGACATAGTGTCCACAGGCATAAAAACCTTTTAGAAATCCAAATAACCTACTCTCTCTAACTATAGGTGGGTCCTCTTTTGTGTTTATTATACACCCCAATGATTATCCCTTATGTACTCTGGGACCTCAAAACTTGCCTTCGTTGTGGAACAGAGATTGACACTTAATTCCATGTTTTCTAGTCAATGCTATTGGAGTGGAGTGGTGAATACAGTTAATGAAGTAGGCAATCTTTCTCTTCCATTGGATCCTATCATTTGGTTACTTACTGGGACTTGTGGAGGTTATAGTGCCTTCTAAATACGCACAACTTTTTGTGTTTTACTCTGCCTACTGTGCATGTAGAGAAATTATTTTGCGTTGGAAGTCTTCAACCCCCCACTGTGAGTGAATGGAAAGTAGTTATTAATAGCAATGCTGAGGAAACACTGCTCAAGTGCTGCAAGTCTAATGTTGCTTCCAAATCAGAGGTGCCCGTCCGGCTCACCTCCGAGATCAACAGGGAAAAATGAATGAATGGCTGCACACTCCCGAAAGATGCCAAAATCTTTATTGAAGTGATCAACAAATAAAAGCATATACAACACAGCGAACATCAGGAGATAATGTTGAAAAGTAGCTATTAATGGCACGCTTCCCTTGTATAAATTGTCCTACGCTAGTAGGAATTGCCCACACAAATTCGATAAGATCTGGAGCTGCTGGGTTGATGCACAGGGTGTAACTGTTTAATCCATATCCTTTTCTGGCTGTTTCTTTCAGTTCTATACTGTGGATTTTATAGCTGATTATGCCCCCCCCCCCCTTCTTCCCCCTCCTTGCTGCTGACTGAACATTCCTATTACATCCCATTGGGCGTGTTTTACTTCTTTGCGTTGTACTATACTCTGATGTTATGCTGCATATTGTGATTTCTTTTTGTGAACGAGAGATACCGTTGTTGCTGTGTTATTTAAATTCCTGAATGTTTTTATATATACTTTTGTACTTTTATAATTGCTTGTATACATTGCAGAATTTAATAAAAAACGTTCACTGTTAAAAGAAAGATGGCCACAGTCAGAAATGTAAAAATGATTTCTCAGCAAAATAAAGCATGTAAGCATGGAAGGATGGGTGAGTTTGTTTTAAATACTAAAAGGGAATTAAATAGTATTTTTGTTTTGTGGTGCTCAGATGCACTGTATTTCAGTTTAACAGGCAAAATGATTATTTGAACCTTTCGTGAGTAGTTCTTCTAAAATGTACAGTATCTCATAAAAGTGAGTACACCCCTCAAATTTTTGTAAATTCTATCTTTTCATGTGACAACACTGAGGAAATGACACTTTGCTACAATGTAAAGTAGTGAGTGTACAGCTTGTATAACAGTGTAAATTTGCTGTCTCCTCAAAATAACTCAACACACAGCTATTAATGTCTAAACCGCTGGCAACAAAAATGAGTATACCCCTAAGTGAAAATGTACAAATTGGGCCCAATGAGCCATTTTCCCTCCTCTGTGTGATGTGACTCATTAGTGTTACAAGGGCTCATGTGTAAAAGGGGGACCAGGTGTGTTAAATTTGGTGTTATCGCTCTCACTCTATCATACTGGTCACTGGAAGTTCAACATGGCATCTCATGGCAAAGAACTCTCTGAGGATCTGAAAAAAATAATTGTTGCTCTACATAAGGATGGGCTAGGCTATAATGAGATGCCAAAACCTGAAACTGAGCTGCAGTATGGTGGCCAAGACCATACAGTGGTTTTACAGCCCAGGTTCCACTCAGAACAGGCCTTGCCACGGTTGACCAAAGAAGTTGAGTGCACGTGCTCAGCGTCATATCCATTGGTTGTCTTTGGGATATAGACGTATGAGTGCTGCCAGAATTGCTGAAGAGGTTGAAGGGGTGGGGGGTCAGCCTGTCAGTGCTCAAACCATACACCGCACACTGCATCAAATTGGTCAACATGGCTGTCGTCCCAGAAGGAAACCTCTTCTATAGATAATGCACAAGAAAGCCCACAAACTGAAGACAAGCAGACTAAGGACATGGATTACTGGAACCATGTCCTGTGGTCTAATGAGACCAAGATAAACGTATATGGTTCAGATGGTTTCAAGCGTGTGTGGTGGCAACCAGGTGAGGAGTACAAAGACAAGTATGTCTTGCCTACAGTCAAGCATGGTGGTGGGAGTGTCATGGTCTGGGGCTGCATGAGTGCTGCTGGCACTGGGGAGATACAATTCATTGAGGGAACCATGAATGCAAACATGTACTGTGACATACTAAAGCATTCCAACATGATAATGACCCCAAACACAAACTCTCCAAGACGACCAGTGCCTTGCTAAAAAATCTGAGGGTAAAGGTGATCGACTGGCTAGCATGTCTCCAGACCTAAACCCTATTGAGCATCTGTGGGGCATCCTCAAACGGAAGGTGGAGGAGCACAACGTCTTTAACATCCACCAGCTCCGTGATGTCGTCATGGAGGAATGGAAGAGGACTCCAGTGGCAACCTGTGAAGCTCTGGTGAAATTCATGCCCAAGAGGGTTAAGGCAGTGCTGGAAAATAATAGTGGCCACACAAAATATTGACACTTTAGGCACAATTTGGACAGTTTCACTTAGGGGTGTACTCACTTTTGTTGCCAGCGGTTTAGACGTTATTGGCTGTGCGTTGAGTTATTTTGAGGGGACAGCAAATTTACACTGTTATACAAGTTGTACACTCACTACTTTACATTGTAGCAAAGTGTAATTTCTTCAGTGCTGTCACATGAAAAGTTATAATAAAATATTTACAAAAATGTGAGGGGTGTACTCACTTTTGTGAGATACTGTATATTTGTGGTGCATTAATGCACGTAAATAGGTTCCTAATGCACAAAAACATAGTTAAATAGTTGAGTAAGGTTGAATATATACATTGGCCCATAAAGTTCACCCTGAGGATGTGCCTGTGTGTGACTGTTTTCCATATCCCTGTACATTATGTTCACAAATAAACATATCTGAAGATTTTTTGAATTTATCTACACTCTCCACTGATACCACCAACTGTGGAAGGGAGTTTCACATCATTATCACTCTAAAGCTGGCTACACATTATACAATGTTTTGTTCAATTTCCTTTAGATTTATTTACCTTCAACTATGTAGTGCAAGGGCTTCTCTGATTGCATACAATTTGAAAGTGTTTAGGTTTGACATCATATTATATGTTTTTGGTAAATCTAAAGGAAAATTGCACATGGTAATTGTATAATGTGTAGCCAGCTTTACAGTAAAGAACCCCATACACAGTTTAATTGAACCTTTTTTTTCATCCAACTTCATTGTATTGCCACATGTTTTCTTTAGAGACCTTAAAGCGGCTCTTCAGTAATTTTTTCAACTTTCCATCTATTAATTCTTCTGCCCTTGTTGTTTTAACTTTGGATAGTAAAACATTTTTTTTCTGCCAGTAAATACCTTATACAGCCCACTTCCTCTTTCTTGTCTGGTCATTAGTGTGGGCTTTTGACATCATGCACAGCTCTCTCTCTCACTCTAGTGAGAGTTTGCCAGGAAGGGAGGGTGGATGAGTCATAAGAGGGCAAATGAGTGCTGCAGGACTGCAGAACTAGAGGTGTGCCTCTGTGTGTCTGTGCAAATCCAGGAAGTGAACAGGCAGCAGATTCAGCTGCCCACAGTGAAAATGGCTGCAGCCAGGCTTAGTGGAGGGAGATTTCTGCAGCATATTTGGCAAGTACAGAATCACAGTATATATAAAATAATATGCAAAGTGGTTGGAGGGAAGCTTCAGAATGGCAAAGATGTTTTTATTACAAATTATGTGAGCAGACTGCAGTTCCTCTTTAAAAGGTTATATAGTTTCATTCCAACACTAGAGTGACCATTTAAGGAATTGTATATGGGAATCATATCCCTGTTTAAGTGCCTCTCCTCCAGGGAGAATAATGTTTGTAGTCATTCCTTATAACTCCAGCCCCCTTATTAGCTTAGTTGCCCCTCTCTGGACCCTCTCCAATTTAATCAAATCCTTACTGAGAATTGGTGACCAAAACTGAACGGCATACTCATAATGTGGTCAAACCAGAGTTTTTTAAAGTGTCAGAACTCGTTTTTTTCTATTGAGTAAAAACCATTTTTAAAGTATAATAGTCTGCTAGCCTTTTCGCTTGCAGTCTGGCATAGCATGCTATTGCTGAGTCTAAAACATACCATGCACTATTTTTAGCAAAGCAGCACCACACCTTAACAGCTTTTTTTTAAAAAGCGAGGTCAGAGTACATAGGCCCCATAAAGGATGATCAAGGAGAAGGCAACTGTACCAAATGCTTTCTTCTCCTCAGTTTTACAAAAGAAAAGGAGGAGTATAACAACTGCGGCTGTATTGTTAGTAACACATCTCAGGATGTACTCTTGTGCTTAACAGAAGCTGGAGTCCAGAAAAGACTAGAAAAGCTTAAAGTGGTTGTCAAGGGAGGGAAAAAAAAAAAAACACCTGCAAGACAAAGGCATAATGAACTAGTATGCATCGCATATTAGCTCATTATGAAATACTTACCGGAGAACGACGCTGTTGCAGCGGTCCCCAAGCACTGCTGTGACCGGCGTCATGTTGATTGTGTCTTCTTCCAGGATTGCATGCTCCAGCCAATCACAGCGCGGACTCCAGCGCTGTGATTGGCCAGAGCTGCGCTGACGTCACTCCCGCACATGCGCACGGGAGCCATCATTTATGGCACACTTCCTGAAGAAACAGCCCAGTCGGGTTGTTTCTTCACTGCCCATGCAGGTTTAGGAGATATGCAGGGTACATACAGGTAAGCCATATTGCAGGCTTACCTGTAGGTTAAAGTGGTTGTCAAGAGTTGACAACCACTTTAACACAAATAAGTCACCAGGACCAGATGGATTACACCCGAGAGTCCTCAAAGAACTCAGTCGGATTATAGCCAGACCACTATTCCTAATCTTTATGGACAGCTTGCTGACAGGAACCACATGGTACCAATATTTAAAAAAAGGGATATATTACTGGAAACTACATTATTTGAGGGGATGATAAGGGATGCTGATGAAAACAATGCCATTAGTAGTAATCAGCATAGGTTTACCAAGGTTCGTTCTTGACAAACCAATTTGTTAACATTCTGTGAGGAAGTGAGGGGTCATCTAGATAAGGGAAAGCCTGTGGATGTGGTTTATCTGGCTTTTGCAAAAGCGTTTGATACAGTCCTCCACAAACACTTAATCTACAAACTGAGGTCTGTAGGCATGGACCATATGGTTTGTTCTTGGATAGAAAACTGTCTACAGGGGTGCGTCCAAATGGTGGTGATAAATAACATGAACTGAGACTGGTCTGGAGTGGTAGGCGGAGTACCCCAGGGCTCTGTCCTGGAGCCAACGCTGTTTAATTTATTTATAAATTTTATAGAGGATTTGATAAATAGCTCAATCTCAGTGTTCGCTGACAACGTGAAAATAAGTAGGGCAATAACATCACAGCAGGATATAGAAACCTTAAAAGAGGACCTGAATAAATTAATGGGGCGGGCAATCACATGACAAATGAGGTTTAATTTTGAAAACAGAGTTAGGTACCTGGTAAACTCTTTTTCTAAGACGTTTTCCAGGGCAGCATCCGAGAGATAGGCTCCTCCTCCCTAAAACAGGAAACACATTAGTCCACCATTATAAAACATTCAGCCTTACCTGTGTGCCTCAGTATTATTAAAACACCGAAGGACTTCCAGTAAGCTAATGCGTCCCCATAATCCTCCTGTATAAACACAAGGGTGGGAACTAGTGCTGCCCTGCAAGACATCTTAGAAAAAGAGTTTACCAGGTACCTAACGCTGTTTTCTCAGATTGTCTTCCAGGGCAGCATCCGAGAGGATGTCTTAAGCAATACTTAATAGGGCGGGGGTAAGGCCTGAAGCACCTTGCATCTGAAAGACTGGTCTTGGCTGGACAGCGAGACTTACAAAGATGCCAAAGCTTGACCATGTCGCTGCCCTGCAGATCTGTTCAGGTGAAGCTCCCGCTTTCTCTGCTGCCGATGTTGCCCAGGCTCTGGTTGAATGGGCCTTGATACTTCCAGGGCTCATGAGCCCTTGTGACTTATACGCCGTTTGTATATCCAAGCCAAAAGCTTGAAAATTTTGTGGTCCGGGTGTTTGACTGGTCCTTGTGTTAGAAGGTCTGGTCGATCGGGCAGTGTTAAGTGTGGTCGCCTGCTGAGATTTGTCAGGTGGCTGAACCACGCTCTTTGTGACCAAAAAGTCATAATGAGAATTACTGTTGCTTTTTCTTTCCTGATCTTTTGTATCACCCTTGCAATCAGGGTGGTCGGCGGAAATGCATGAGCCAATTGGAAGTTCCAGGCTTGATTGAATGCATCTATCCTGCTGCTGCCATCTGAAGAATCCAGCGAGAAGAATCTCGGGAGTTTCTTGTTTGCCTTTGTGGCAAAAAGATCTATTTCGGGTAATCCCCAGATTTCCGTAATCCATGAAAAAGACTCTTGGTGTAATGCCCATTCTGTCTGCTTTACCGTCTTCCTGCTTAGAAAATAAGCTAGGGTATTGTCTGTGCCCCTCAGGTGGATGGCCAAGATCGACCGAATATTTGTCTCAGCCCATAGTAGAATGGTTTCTGTTAGGGCCATTAGCTGTGGGGATCTTGTCCACCCTTGTCGGTTTATGTATGCCACCGTTGTGACGTTGTTTGACAGGATACGGATGTCTTTCCCACGAATGGCCGGCTGGAACACTATCAGCGCTTCCTTTACTGCCTTTAGTATTCTCATGTTTGACGAGGCTCGCAACATTTTGGAGTCCCACTTCCTTTGAGCACAGCCGTCCTCCATGTGCGCTCCCCATCCCATCCCAGAGTGCTGGCGTCCGTAGTGATCTGCACCGGATTGTTTTGTGCCCACCTGCGCCCTCCTATATAACGAAGCGTGCTGAGCCACCAATGCAGGGATTCTTTCACCGTTCAAGGGACCAGAATAGTCTTGTCCAAATATGATGGGTTGTCGTCCCTTTGGGTCAGAATGTAGTTCTGCAGTGGCCTCATGTGAATTTGCACCCATGTGATGGCTAGTATTGAGGCCAACATCAATCCTAGAACTGCCATCCCCCTCCTGATCATTATCTCTTTGACCCTTAGGAGAAAAGTTATGGCTTCCGTGACTTTTTTGATCTTGTCTTCTGTCAAAAAAATGTTGTCTCTCTTGAATCCAGTACATAGCCCAAGTAGATTACCCTTTGGCTTGGAGTGAGCTGTGACTTTTCGGTGTTTATTAACCACCCAAGATTCTGTAAGTAGGTCATGCTCGTCTGAAGGTTGTCTTCCAAGTAAGTTGCTGACTCTGCAAAAAAAGTAAATCGTCCAGGTACAGAATCATCCCTATGCCTTTTAGCCTCAAATCTCTCAGGGCTTCTGCCATGATGTTCAAAAAATTATTGGTGCAGAAGAGATTCCGAAGGGCAGAGAAGTGTATTGTAGGTGCAGAGTGGCTGCTGGCTCCTGGATCACAAATCTCAGGTATTTCTGATGATCTATTGTGGCCATGAACTTTCCTACCGAAAGAATATTTCTGATGGAATAAATGGATTCCATTCTGCACCTTTTGTATGTTATGTTCTTGTTGAGGTTTTTTTAGGATTAGAATAAGCCTTAGCTTGCCCAATTGTTTCTTCCTTGGAAACAAGTGGGAGTAGACTCCTGTCCCTTTTTCCTCTTGTGGAACATGGCAAACTACTCTGGAGGATTTGCAGGGATTCTAGAAAGACTTCTGCTTCGCCTTTGGTTTTTGGCATCATTGTCACTAAATATTTTATAGGGGGGAGGCTGGAAAATTCTGTTGCATACCCTTCTGTTATTGTACGCAGTACAAATCCATTTGTTGTGACTGCTCTCCATGCCTGTGAGAAGCCTGCCAGCCTGCCCCCCACCTGACGACCGTCATTGTGCTTTGTTCTTTGGTGCTGAGGGTTTAAGAATGAAGTCTCCCTTTCCTTTTTTATTACATTGCCAATTTTGTTGACCCCAATTTTGCTGCCAGCGTTTCTACGCTCCTTGTTTTTTAAATTTCCTGGGCTGACGAAAAGGGGTCTTCTCTTGTTTCTTTTTGGATTGGGGGAACCTTTTTTTTTGGCCGCCGTTTTGTCCAGTACCGTACGGACTCCAGGTCGGGCCCGAACAGCAGATCCCCTGAAAATGGAATCCCGCACAATCTGTTCTCGGAGGCGATGTCTCCTCCTTAAGACTTTAGCCATAGCGCTCTCCTGGCCGAATTCACTAAGGCTGTTGTCTTTGACGATATCCTCAACGTTTCGGCTGAGGCATCTGCTAAGAAAGACGCTGCTCTGGTTAAGGTAGGAATGGTCTGCACTAGCGCTTCTCTAGGCGTCTCTCCTTCGAGCAATTCCTGCAATTGGTTCAACCAAATCAGTAGCATGCAAGCTGTGTAGGTGGAAGCTATAGCTGGGTTCAGGCTAGCCGCATCCACCTCCAATGCTCTCTTTAGCATCGCCTCTATTTTCTTATCCATAGGGTCATTCAAGGTCCCTGCGTCATCAAAAGCCAGGTCTGTTTTGTTTGCCATCCTGGCCAGAGAAGCATCCACATTGGGACATTTTGCCCACGCTTTGGTGTTTTCTTCTTCAAATATACCTGCGTTTTATGGCAGCCGGTGTAAAGAGCTTTTTCTCCGGCTCGTTCCATTCCCTTTTGACAATATCTTTGAGGGCTTGGTAAACTGGAAACGTTCTGGCCTGCAACCAACCAAATTGACCTAACAGTATGCGTTAAAAACAGGGATTTAGTTTCAAACATTTGTAAGCGCATGCGTAAGCAGAGCCACAATACTTAAAATGACTGTACTCCCCAGACTTCTCTATATGTTCCATGCCCTCCCCATTGATATCCCACAAAATTTCTTCAGGAGACTGACCAAAGCCAAAAGAAACTTTATTTGGGCCCACAAAAAAACACGTATACAACTAAAACTTCTCACCTACCCCAAAGATAAAGGTGGACTTGATCTACCTGACTTTAAAAAATATTATTTTGCAATTTTGAACAACTAGACCCAAACACTCACACACGATTCTTATCATGGACCTCTCCCAAATATTACCCCCAGAAAATAAAATCCCATCCGATGATCAGTACCACTTTAAGAATCTCTCAAAAAATGGCAGAAACTTACCATCTCTTCTCGATCAATAGCCCACTAGCACCAATAGCAGGTAATCCTGAATTCCCTCCTGGGTCTGACGCCATAAACTTCCTTAAAACAGAAAACGATTCGCCCCTTCTGGCATATAACTGCATAAGCAAAGGGGAGATCTTTCCTTACGATCAACTCAAAAAAAAAATTGCCAACCACTTCTTAAACCGATGGACATATATCCAAATCCATGACTTCGTACAGAACAACAAAAAATAGAGATTCCCTATCAAGACCCATGACAGGTTTAGAAAAAATATACTATGAACAAATACCGACAAAAAATGCCACCTCTTTAGCATACAAATGGATCGCACAACCAAGCTCCGACTTCTCAGACAAATATAAATCTATATGGGAAAAGGAACTTAACGTACAAATCTCAAAGGCACAATGGGAAAAGGCATGTGTCTTCACCCATAAATGCTCCCTAAGCACCAGAACGCAAGAAACATCCTTTAAAATTCGCAATCAATGGTACATGATATGTAATGCGGTCATACTTGAAAAGGAACAAAAGTATTTATTGATGCTAATTAGCCTTGAGGGGGTTCATTGTGGCTTGTTTATCTTGTAAACACTAATGTGAGGTTAGGAGAACCCCCCCCCCAATGTGAGACTAACACTTAAAGTGGACATTCAAGCTAGTAGTGTCACTGTCAGTTCACTTCATCACTACATCGCTACATTGGTGCCGTGACCCGTAGTGATGTAGTAGTGGATGAATGAATGTTATTATTTAGTTATTATTATAATGGTTAATTTTCCACAGCACTCAGTCGGTTCTTCCAGAGAGTAGCATTTATTGACTTCAGACAGAACAAAGTTCCTAATACTTGCACCAGATGATCAAAATTCAACAGGGTAAATATTACATATTCAGAGTCCCATTCCAACCGTTTTCGTACTTTTTTTATTTATAGAGCAAAAAA